>PVKA01006478.1:25738-83688 GCA_004027165.1 Ctenomys sociabilis
AAAAAAAGAGGTTCCTAAGCAGTTTGTCCTTTGGAAACTTTTTCCCTGGGAAAACAGGCCCTCAGTATTCTAAGATAGTTCATAAATGGGCTACCTAAGTCTTCCTGTCAAGCCAAGCCATCTTCTTGAGCTTACTTCAGATTCTAAAATAATGGAGCTTATCTGTTTGTGTAGAGCAGAGTTTCCCAGTATCAACACAATTGGCACTCAACACCAGGCAATTCTTTATGGCAGAAAGCTGCTCTTTACGTTGAAGGATGTCCAGGGGCATCCCATCCTCCTGTCCCTAGAAGCCAGTAGCATTGCCTCAGTTCTGACAAAGAAAGATGTCTCCAGTCATTGCCATTACCCCCTGTGGGCTGGGGGTAGAGTCACCCCAGCTGATAATCAACAATAGAAATCAATACCAGCTTTCCTTCCAAGAATGCCCATCCCTATCTGTTTGTAGGAGTAGCCAATGGTACAAACTTTTGAAGGTTGATTTTGAAACTAGACTTTGTAAATCAATCACTAAAATATTCAAAATAATTGCATTGGAAGGAAAAGATAAACATCTATTATTTAAGGCACAGGACGTAAAATAGATTCATTAAGACTAAAAGTCTGACAGTGTATGAGACTGTATTTTCCCCAAGCAGTAAAACAGATTCAGTGGCTGCCAGTTCCCAAAGAGCCCCATGTTCCATGTGCTTGAGAGAGCTCTTGGGCATTTAATCTAACCTGTCTGCATTCAGCCTTGGTCCGTTATGTTATTTCCCAGACTATGGTGATTAATCCAAGACTTATTTACTATGAATATTTGTGATCTTCCAAAACTTACATGTTAAAATTTAGTCATCAAGGGCCAGCCAGATAACTCAGCAGATTAAAGCACCTGTTTAGGGGCTGGGAAGATGGTTTAGTGGAGTAAGTGCTTCCGTGGTAAGCACAAGGGCTTGAGTTCAAGCCCTGGTTCTGCCAAAAATAAACAAATAAATAAAAATAAAGCACCTGCTTAGGTAGACACAGGGACCGGGGTTCAATTCCCAATATACCATGCCAGCCCGGCTCCCTGGGGCACACTAATACAGAGATTGAGACTAGGTGTTTGCCTATAGTCCCAGTGCTTGGGAGGCTGAAAAGAGTAAGATCACTACAAGTCTGATCTGTGTAGTGAGACCCTGTAGACCCTGTACTAAAGATATAAAAAATAAAAATAAGTAAAATTTAGTCATCAAAGTGGTGGTATTGGAAAGTGAAGGTTTCGAGAGGTGAGTGGGTCTTGAAGGTAGAGTCCTGGTAAATGGGATCAGTGCCCTTCTAAGAGGCCTGAGGGAACCCCTTGGCCTTTCTGCATTCTGAAGCTATACAAAAGGCATTATCTGAGGGCAACAGGCTCCCATCAGACACTTAATCTGCTGGTATCATTACCTTGGACTTTCCACTCTTCACAACTGTGAACAATATATTCTATTTATTGTATTTAAATCACTGATTCTACAAGATTTTGTTATAGCAGCCCTAATGGACTAAGGCAATAAGCAAGCCAACAATCGTTCTAATAAGCAATCTGAGGGGCTGAGATGGGAACAATCACAAAGCTATGTGAGCCCCCACCAAAGGAAAAAGTTGTTCTGAAAAACTAAAGACAATACACAGAAGGCAGTAAGGTGAAAGAATCCCCATGATATTATTTGTAGGGACCCTTTTTGACATGACAGCCATCTTGATCATAATCTCCATCCCTGCCCCCAGGTGGTCCTTAGCAAGCATCCAAATTCTCTAAGAAAAACAGAAAAACAAAATCATAACATTAGTCAAGCATTGTGTGCTAGCTATTGATGTCCTAATTGATATCTGAAGTGCTGCTGAGAAACCCAGAGTATATTCGAGTTGGCTGTGGCCCACTTTGTCAGGTTTAATATATAGTGTAAATCCCCTCCTCCTGCCTTGAGATGCAGGGAATCCTCCTATCTTGCTGCTGCCCAAAACACCCTTATGGCTACCAATCCCTAATAAATTCCATGCTGGGGCTGGCAAAATAGCCCAGTGGATTAAGCACCTGCTTAGGCAAGCACAGGGGCCAGGGGTTCAATCCCCAGCACCACATACAGTGCCAGCCCCACCCATAGGCAGGCTGAGCTGGCCAGTGAGAGCAAGCACAGTGGCACACACCTTTAATCCCAGCACTGGGAGACTGAAAACAGAGGATCACTATAAGTAACAGCTGCATAATG
Organism: Ctenomys sociabilis; assembly: GCA_004027165.1. Lineage (NCBI taxonomy): Eukaryota > Metazoa > Chordata > Mammalia > Rodentia > Ctenomyidae > Ctenomys > Ctenomys sociabilis. The sequence goes on from PVKA01006478.1 coordinate 27,955, forward strand.
AAACCCTGTACGAAATACATTAAATAAATATATAAATTTCACTCTATACAATCCTGGATTATCTTGCTTCTTTGTTTGGTCCCTCAATACCTTCTGTCTTTGGTAACAGTTTTCATCCACTGGATTTTTCCAGAACAATGGCCAAGTGTAGAGTTCAGGCTATTCCTGTGGCCAGTTTCAACCAGTACATTCACATGAATTCCTGTGTGAGCCAGTAAATTCCTCCTTTTTATTCCAGTTAATTCATTTTGGATTTCTCTCCCTTGAAACCAGGGGATTTCAACACATCTTGGCAAAGATATAGAGAATTTACATAATGGCCAGGAGAGCTAATGAAATTTTGACTTGTAAATGCTCTAAAGAAAGAATCTTTGTGCAAACTACATAGATGCAAATTCACCTATGGGCCTATTTTGTAAATTTTGGTGTGGTTCTTAAAAACTCTCTGTAGATTTGGCTGTGTATTGGCTTATGCAGATATCCACCCCAACAGTCCCTGCTTGTGTAGAACTTTATACTTTCCAAAGTTTTTGCATTCGGTATCTCATCTGCCTCCCACCACAACTCAACCAGACCATGAAGGCGTCTTGCCATGCCCATTTCCAGGTGAGAAAATGAAAACACCGTGAAAGCTAAATGGCTTTTTTTTTTTTTTTTTTGCAAAACCGGTATTGAACTCAGGCCCTTGTACTTGCCAGTCAAGCATTTATTCTACTGAGCTATCTCCCCAGCCCCTAAATAGCTTTCTTATGTAATTCAGGGATCTGGAAAGAGATTAACAGCTCTCAGGTTCAATCAGTCATGAACTGTGTCATGAATGATTTGATGCTCCTCAGTTGAAGTACCAAAGCTTGAGAATGATTGATCTTTTTTTTTTTTAATCATACACTATCCCTGTAACAACTAATGCTCCCCAGCATTTTACAAGCTTTCCCAAGTAGGAAAAAAAAAAGTGGAATTGCAGCTGCCATATCGGGAATTCCCCTGGGAGGGTCAGCCATGTCAATACACAACCATGGTCATCAGAGCAGGAAAAAGGGTGGAGAGGCAGTGAGCTAGCAAGTCCCCAAAACTGTGTCCTGCTCTAAAATGTCATGATTCACCCAAAATATACAGTGAGTTGATGGCATCCAAGATTAAAATACCATTTCTCCCTGTCTGTTTCTTATCTCTTATTAAGAATCACTCACTTAAAAAAGTAGGATGATTGCAAAATGCATCCTCTAAACAGGAATCTTTTTAAGAGAAAAAAAGACATCCACAGGACAGAGCACAAGGGCAACAGATTAAACAGCAATTGTATTGGGTAACCTGAGACTTAAGTTCCCCTAAGTATGTGTAACCAAAAAATAAATAAATTTGTGAAAATGGGACCACCAGACCTGTCCTTAGGAGCACAGCCTGTACTCCCACTGCCACATGATCACAGCAGGGACCATCCATCATCTCACCACTTTTTTCTCCTTCTAGTCAAGTGAGGGCAACTTTATTCAGGCTCCAAGACCTCAGTGCTTGGACTGGTGGTGCCCTTCTGGAGGAGGGACTAAAACTATGAAATTCTTTATGAATTAGCATGTCATCTTTGTGCTGTGGCCATACCAATCTTCTCTTTATTGTTCCACTTTAGTGTATGTGCTGCTGAAATGGACACTACCCAGCACTTCTATCATAGTCTGTTCACCAGAAGCAAATTGCTCATCCTTCCCTCACTCAAAGGAAGGTAATTACATAATGGTGTGATTGGAGGTCATGGTATTCTGTCCCCTACACTGTAATCCTTTAGTGATCTTCTAATTCAAAATCTAAGATATCTGATCTGTCCAACTGGCAACAGTCTCACTTTTTTATTTTTTAACTCATTGACTATATCAAACAAAACTTGGGGTGACTGCATCTTTTCCTCCCCAACAACCATATCTATTCTGCTCCTCTACTGTCCTTTAGGAGAATTGGTCATTACCCCCTCCCATTCCACTTCATCATGTACCTCCCTCCTAGACCCAAAGATCGAAGGGTAGGTTCAAGTACAGTCAATCACAGCTTTATCTGTAATTTTCCTACTGAAAGCCAATGATCCTCCTGTGGTAACAAGCCTTGAGATAATGAAGTCACTGCACATAACAAACCCGGTGAGACTTCAGATTCTCATAAGGCCCCGTATTCCCTTGCACTGATGGTGTGTTTGTGGCAAAGACTGCCAGTTGTCCTTTGGTGTGTTCTCTGAACCTGGTGCTTCCATCTTTAGTGATAATAATAGCCATATCTCATCAACTCAGGCACAAACCTTCCTCTTCAGCATTTCCCCAAGGAGTTCATGGGTTTGATCAGACTTTATTGATGACTTAAAGAGCTATGAATAAAAATCACAACAGAATATAGGAAGGTTTCTGTCATCTTACCAGTTCCATTTTCTCATCTTCCCTTCTTCATTTAAATCCACCATGAGATACCACCTTGTACCCAAGAGTATGACTATAATTTACTTAAGTACATGCACATGTGCACATGCAACACACACACACATACACACACACACACACACACACACACAAGAATGTAGAGGAATTGAAACTTTCATATATTGTTGGTTAGAATAGAAAATGGTGCTGCCTTCTCAGAAAACAAGATGTTGCTTAAAAACATACAGAGTTAGCACATAACCCAGCAATACCACTTCTAGTTATATACCCAAAGGAACTGAAAGCAGAGACTTGAACAGATATCTGTATTCCAGTGTCTGTTGCAGCATTATCTGTATATCAAGAAAGTAGAAGCAATCCAAATACCTATCATCTGATGGATTGATAAATGTGATATATTCATACACTGTCACTAGATGAACCATGAAAGTATATACAAAGTGAAAGAAAATGACATGAAAAGTCACATATGATATGATTCTCTTTATAAGAAATGCCTACAATAGGCAAATTCGTTTAGACAAAAAGTAAATTACAAGTTGTCAGGAGATAGCAGGAGGGCAGAATGGTGAATGATTGCTAATAGGTACAGAATTTTTTGGAAGATGATGAAAATGTTCTAGAGTCAGGTAATGATGACGGTTATACAACAAAGGTGAATATACAAAAAAAAGAAAAAACCCTCTGGATTCTATACCCAAAAAAAGATACATTTTCTATTATCTGGACTCTATCTCAAATGAAAAATGCACAACAGATGTGTTAAATCATCTTCTCTCTCACCTCCTCTTCTAAGATCTACATGAATATGGAGCTTTCTGGAAGCATCTATTTATGGATAATGATGATTTATTGAATCCCAAGAATTTGTCTAAGGCAAGAATAATTTTTAGCTTCTAGTTAGTGTTTTATTAAATAAACTACTCTGTTTGCCTCTTAAGGGAAAAATATTACAGCACAAAACCCCAGATACCTACATCCCTATGACCCATGACTTAAACAAAAATTTCCTTCTGATTCATGAGATGTAAAGCAGCTACTCTAGAATCTCAGATTCCTGGGGAGCTCAGTTTCCAACACTGCTGCTAATTCTTTTCTCAATAGGGGTGTTATTAGGAACAGTTTGCCAGACATCTACAGGCAAAGATTAGGCTCATAATGAGACAGCATTCGAATTGTCATTGGGTGTTCTTAGAGGCACATAGCCTGCTGGGCAACTTTTTAAAACACTATTCTGAAAACTATATTTAGTCTCCACTTCCCAGCCTGTGTTCATGAAAATAAGTACATCTACATGATAGTAATTTCAAGGGCAACCTTGACCTTATGCAACACATAATTCTGGAATGTTGGTAGATTCCAATGTGTGGTCTATGAGAGGCCTCATCATATGTAGTTCCTCCAGATCTTATAAATTCATTTAACACATATTTACTGAGCACCTACTATGAGGCAGAAACTATTCTATATGCTGGGTTCAAGGAAACAGAAGCCAGAGAGGACTTTGGTTCTATGGCTACACCTGGTCACAGAATCAGTTTATAAACAGTATCTTTGCTCTACATGTCATTCTGTAGGACAAAAATCAATTGTCTTTGATGTGCTCAACATGATGCTAGCCACAGGTGAATAACACTGTTCCAAGAAGATCACAGACTAGAAAAAAATGGTCAAAACTCAAAGAAAAATATTAGATTTCATTATTATTTATTTATCTATAGTCTCTGGTGTTCAAAAAATATTTAATGTATCTTATGCATCTTTTTGAAAGACACATAAAACATAGCCAAAAAATATAAATTATAAGCAGAAGGAGGGAAGATAAAAAAAACTAAAAGTGAGAAATGAAATGGGGCCAGAGATAAGACCAACACAGAGATGGATATGGTAAACTCCTTTGTGTCTTAGCTGGAGAGAGAGCTCAGTGCCTGCCCAGTAAGTGCAAGAACCCAAGTTTGATCCCCAATATTGCATGCTGTGGTGGTCTGCCATCACAATGTACCAGCCCCAGAGCCAGGCGTGGTGGTGCATGACTGTAACCCCAGCACTGGGCAGGCTGAGATAGGAGGATCACCACAAGCCAGAGTTGCATAGTGAGACCCTGTATTAAATACATTTTTTAAAAAAAACTGGTCCTGAGAATCTGAATGACACATACCCCACTGTCCTCAAACATTGCCCATCCAAATTCTAGCCAAGTAACTCTTATTTTGAGTAAAACCTGTCACCGGACTTTCTTCCCACTTGACAAGCTATTGCCTGGGAAATCCATAGGTCCATCATTCAAACAGAACCATGAACAGAATGAGCAAAGAACTATAAAGAACTATGCAAAAAGAACAAAGTGAGGAGCCCCAGGCCTGCCACGCCGGAGAGACAGTTCCCAGCGGTCCCAGGTCCCAGCCCATGGCACAGCTGAGCTGGTGAGTGAGAGCCCCAGGCCCACCCTGCAGGGAAGAGAAAGTTCCCAGCAGTCCCGGGTCCCCCTTGCGACCCAAGTCCCATCACAGCTCCCTGTGAGTGAGAGCCCTAGAGGTCAGTGCTATACAAAATGACAAAGACAAGGAGAAAAATGTAATCACAGGCCTCGAGTCCACCAGTAAGTGCAGAGGACACTAGCTCAGCTGAAATGAATGAATTAACAGATATGGAAGCAAAGGAACTACACCAGAAAGGTATAGAGGAACTCAGAGGAGTATTAATTTCTGAAATAAAAAAGAAATATCTGAATACATAGCATCTGACATAAAGAATCAAATGCAGAAACATCAGAGGTAAAACCGATGCTCACCCAGAACAAGTGCAGAGAGCACTATTCCAGCTGAAACGTATGAATTAACAGTGTTTGAAGCAAAGAAACAACAGCAGAAAGGTCATGAGGAACTCAAAGCAGAAATAATTTCTGAAATCAAAAAAGAATTCTTTGGAAAAAAAGAATTCTTTGAAATCATAGCATCTGAAATACAGAAACAAGTCTGGAAATATGCAAAGGAAAACCAATTTGGTTCTTTTTTTTTTTTTTTTTTTTTTGGTGGAACTGGGGATTGAACTCAGGCCCTTGCGCTTGTCAGGGAAGCGCTTATTCCACTGAGCCATCTCCCCAGCCCTGGAAAACCAATTTGGAAGAAACTCTGCAGAAAAAGAATTAATAATTACCTCTAAAGAGGACATGGATAAAAAGAAATAGAGAGATCAGAAATATGATGGATTCCTTGAATGAGCAGTACAGTAAAGAAATAGAACATATGAAACAGAGTCAAAGAGATATAGAAGAACTAAAAATATTAATCACAAGTCTACAAAACTGTTTGAGTGAAAGCGAAGCAGTTTCAGATCTTGAAGATGCTGGTGCAGTTAGTGAAAAGGTGAGAAAGGATCTCTTAAAAACAATGAGAATGCAGGAAAAAATAATCCATCACCTGCAAGATGATGCCAGGATGAACAATGTGAGATTAATTGGTATCAATGAGAATGAAGAAGACAATACAAATGACATAAAAAGAATTTGGGGAGAGATAATTGCAGAAAACTTCCCAAATATGAGGAAACAATTCAACATTCAGGTAACCAAAGCATACAGAACACCAAATAACTTTAACCCAAGTAAAAACACACTGAGACATATAATAGTCAAGATCCCAGAAATCCAACACAAAAATAATACACTGCTAGAGAGAAGAAGCAGATCACATTCAAAGGAAAACCCATCAGAATTACAGCTGACTTCTCTACACAAACCATGAAGGCAAGGAGAGCATGGAGAAGAGTTCTTCAAGTCCTGTATGAAAACAAATTCCAGCCCAGACTATTATACCCTGTAAAACTCTCAAGTTTGATGGAGAAGTGAAATATTTCCATGACAAAGAACTAAAGAATTTCATGATGACAAAGCCACCCCTGCACAGGCTGCTGAAAGATGTTCTAGAGAGAGACCACAATGACCAGATCTACACAAATGAGAACAAAAGGAACCCACTAAACAGGACAGACAAGAACAAAGTGCCTTGGTATCTGGGTTGTGTGTGTGTGTGTGTGTGTGTGTGTGTGTGTGTGTGTGTGTGTGTGTGAGAGAGAGATACTAGGCTTTCATACTGAGCTACATCCTCATCTCTTTCCCAATTTTTTAATTTTAAGACAGGGTATTGTTGTCATTAAGTTTCTGGGGCTGCAGAAGTGTGTCATCACACCCACAGCTCAGATGCTCTAATAGAACTTACTGGCTCTGTACAAGCTATATGGCTTCCTTTGTGTGGTTTCAAAACATCATACTCTTTGTCCACTTTTTTTTGGCAGAACCATGGATTGAACTCAGGTCCTGGCAATTGCCAGGCAAGCACTTATTCTACTGAGCCATCTCCCTGGCCCCATCTTTGTCCACTTCTACGCCTTCCCCAATGTTGTGCTGTCCACAAAGTCCATTTCCTCCCATGGCTCATTTTTACTTGACTGGCACCTTGTTCTTTAACTGCTAACTCACTTTCCATCGTCTCAGAGAAATAGCCAAGCCACCTTACCTAAGTAGAGCCTCCCTGCTCCCCACTATTTGGTAAAGTTAATCTCTATCAAACTACCATTTGTATAAAATATATCAGAATCTGAGATTACCTTATTATGTATTTATTTTCTATTTCACTGGAACTTTCATTTATACTAACTCAAATCCAAACCATCTAGTACAGTGCATAGCACACAAAATACACTCAACATGTTGGCAAACAAATCTACATAAGCAAGTGCACATCCTTCTGTTCTGAATAGCAAAAAGCAGATAGTATATTAATAAATCCATTCCAAACTAATAGCATGTTACTAGGTTATAATTTTAAAGGCAGGGAAGCCAGCATACAGCCTTTACCTTCACTCATTTAAAATATTTCAATAGGGAGTGTTGTGGCTCAGTGGCAGAGTATATACTTAACATACAGGAGGCTCTGACTTTAATCCTTGGCATCAAAAATGATTATTTTCAATGATTCTATCCTAAGACTTTTCCTAATGATTCTGACTCTGAGTATCAACAGCCAGCAAAAGAACAGGAAAACACCAAATTCCTGAAACTTAACTTATAACAAATTTCTGCCCCGGGGCGAAAGTTAAATGGAAGGTCAACAAACATGGAGAACATTATTCCTAACCAACTTTTCCACATGGTAGCAAAACAAAATATAAAAATTCACAGTAGGTGCTCAAATAAGTGTTTTAAAATCAGTGCTCAGTTTGAGTTAAATCTTTTGAGTAGACCAGCACCATCCAAAAAAGTTATAATTTTCAATTTTTCTAGTAACCACAGGGAAAAGTAAAAAGAAATAAGAGAAATTAACATGCATAATATATTTTATTAAAGCCAAAATATATTCACTTTTAACATGTGGTCAATATAAAACATAAAGCTTGAGATAGTTTGCTTTCTTTTCTTGTACTGTCATTGCAATGTAAATGTATAGCAGAGCTGGGAGGGTTACTTAGTGACAGAGTACCTAACATGCACTAGAGCCTGGGTTCCATCACCCAAACCACAAAAATTAAATTAAATTAGCTTTTACTAATAATATATCTCCATTGGAACATTATATTTGCCTGTATGTTTGTGTGTTTCTGTTCGAGTTTTGAGACAAGGCTGGCCTTGAACTCAGCAATCCCCTCTCTCAACCTCCTGAATGATGAGATTAAAGGTGTGTCCCACTCTGCTGCACCTGGCTGGGATATTACATCTGAGTTGAAAAATAATTCCTCTTTCTCTAGATTTCATAAAATTTCTAGATTTGAAAAGTAGGTTTACATGTGCATATCTCCAAAACATACTTAGGCTGTCCAATAACCCAAGAGTAAGTTTTATTTTATTTTATTATAATTTTTTTAAATTTATTTTTTATTTTATTGAAGTACAAATATCAGACAGTTTTAAGACACCTTAACAAGACAGATTCGATAAATTAATACATTGCAAACTGTTTTCATACTGTTTTGGTATCGTACAAGGTTCATACATGATATTATACTTACAGACATTATTATAGCAGATGTCTCTTATCACTAAATTAAGAGTGTAGCTGCTTACTTATCTTACTTTTTATACCTGAATTATATCAAAAATTCAATAATTATTTTCCTAGTGGATGACCATAGTACTAGAAGCCGACATAACATCTTGTCCAACCACCATTAGTGCAAATCTTGCCTGTCATAGGATTATGTAGAAGCACAGCGTTATCTATCCCAACTGTACTGTGTATACACACACATCATGATTCTTCCTTTCTACACCCCTTCCTTTGCCTACACCTGTCAAAGATGGGCACTCCATTGTCATTCAACTAACTTAGGTGCTTGAACTCAACAACACGGTCCAACACAGTCCAGCATTACACAACTTTTTTTTTAATTTTAAAGGGAAATTAATTGCATTATGCTGAGTAAAAGACAGAGCACTCGGCCATGGCATTTTAGAACATAAACAGATTATTTGTATGCAGAATCTACAGCTTTTGGAATTGTGTGTCCCTGTTCGGTCTCCTAGCACTTTCCCAACACTCTCAAGGTGAAGTGTCCCCATTTATTTCAGCACCACCTGGCAGCCACTGAAGCATTATGTTTCTATTTCACAAGAGGTAGCCATGAATTTGATTGCTACGTTCCGCATGATTAGCAAGTTTTGGGTGACAGATTGTAAGATTTGCCGCACTTCTGAGTGTGTTGTGATTCTTTAATCGTTTTTTGTAAAGGGTGTGAAGCACCCAGAAGCTTGTGGTCTGCGCTTCTGAAATTGACTTATAATGGTGTTCAGCAGCCCTTGCCTCCAGTGGCTTGCAAGACAGCAGAGGGAAAAGGAGCTCACAGAGCAGCATCGTGTTGATTGTAACATATTAAAAGAGCAGTTCAAATGATTAGGGGTGCAAACCCTTAAGAAACCCCACAGGTGACTCAGGATGCTAAAGGACCTCATGAGCTCACCTGGTCAATCTCAGATGAATAAGAAAAGTCTCTCCTTTTAAGTCCCCACAGATAAGGATCCACAGCCACACTTGTTTATTCATGGTGCTGAATCGTACCTCTCAGGTATCGGGAGGTAAGTCTCTGTGTCATGACTTGCTGAAACCTCTCCTATTCATTTGTTTATCTTTTAAATCTCTCTGCTAAAGCTGATACCATTCAAAGATGGCCTCTCCCTGAGAATCAGGACCTTTGGCTGGATGAGTACTTTGGCATTTTTTCCTCTTTGTTGCTTCTACATCACAATATGATTATCCCATTGTAGGATACCTGGTCTGTTTCTCCTTTCTTATTGCCCAGGGCTTTTAGCATTTTTTTTTTTTATTCCCTTTATTATACTGAACAAAAGACAAAGAAAATAAACCTCCATTGCTTTTTTTTTTTCCTTGACCAGCCCAAGAGTGGATTTTTCCTTTCTAACACTGAGGCAATATCTGTCAGCATAAATCTATAACTCTTATTTATTTACAATACAGGCCTTGATTAGTATCTTTATAAACAACTACAGTGAAACACAAAACATGGTAATACATTCAATTCTTTTGCTGACAAAAGTGATGGCTTTTATAGATGCCTCAGAAGATATGACAAATATTCTCCAAAGAGTTGCTGGCATTTATGCCTCTTTGAAAGTTAAAATTGGCTTATGCAATATTTTGCTTGCAAACTTTTGATTGAAAACAACAGAAATGTTTTATAGTTAACATAAGCAGATTTTTAAAAGAGGAAGTTAATAAAAGGAGGCAAGAGATATTTTATCAAGCAATGAAAGAGTTGAGCATCTAAAATATAGAAAATTGAGAAAAAACAGACTTTAGTTGCAGCTCAAGAACTTTCTCTCCTGAGCACTTTTTACTTTACTTTTTACTTTGTTCCAGGAATTTCAGTTAACTAGGAACAGTTTCTTTACAGATAAACAATGACTATGTTCAAAAGGGTCATTGTAAAAAAAAATTATTCGTTGCTCATCTGAAATTCAAAGTTAATTGGATGTCCTATATTTTTGTTTGCAGAGCCTAACAACCATACCCAGTACATACTTTCTTATCTTCCTTTTAGTAGAGCAACCTTCCACCCCTAGGAAGCTACAAATTACATTTTTCTTCTTCCTCTATAACGGGAGTGGACATGTGACTAAGTTCTTGCCAAGAGACTGCATGTGGAAGAACAGTATGCCACCTCAGCTTGGCAGCTCAGTGCCTCCTTCCCTTCTCTGCTCAGCTTCTGATGTTGTTGCAATAGTGGTGAGCTGGCTTGCACCATGTAGATGGAGGAAGCACCTGCCCAGGGAATGGCAGAGCAAAGCACAGAAGGAACCTGGCTTGCCATTGACCCTCACAGAGCACCTTATCTATGGACTAAAGCATGAGTAAGAAATTTCTAACATGTTTACTCAGGGGACTGTCAGAGTGGATTATTCATGAAATGACAGAGATGGCATTGCTGTGCTAGATCTTAGAAACCTTGTAGCTTTCGTCTATAATGTAGTCACTTAGAAACCCAGTAGGATCCAGATTTGGTGTACCAAGTAATGCTGAGTTGAACATTTTTATTTGGACTCCCATGAGGCCTGGCAGTCTTTTGAGATCCCTGCCTTCCTTACTTCCATTAGTATCTTTGCTGTCAAAGGAGACAGTTTGTTTCTTGGCACCAAAAACTTCTAAGACAAATTATTTCCTTCTATCCTGCACTTCTCTTTTAGACATGTCCTTTACGTTTTCCCTGCTAAACAGTGACCTCCATGGAAACCAGAATCATTATCTCTCTCCTGCTGTACTTTCAGAAGCTAGAAAGATACTCAGTAAATAGGGAGGGAGGATAAAATGGATACATAGATACATGTGTGAGTATGTGGGTAGAGAGATGAATGAGTGAGTAGATGGAGAGATGAGGGAGGAACGGAAGGAGGGGTGGGTGGAGAGAGAAGAGGGATGGATGGATAGATAGAAGCAGGTTGTAGCTTGTATGAGAATGGATAGATGAACATGTAAATGGATGGATGGATGGATGGATGGATGGATGGATGGATGGATGGATGGATGGATGGATGGATGGATATGTGGATGGATAAAAATCAGATTGTAAGGCTAGGCATGGTGACACACGCCCATAAACCTAGCACTTGTAAAACTGAGGCAAGAGGATCCCTGCAAGATCAAAGCCAGCCTGGGTGGGCTACATAGTAAGTTCAAGGCCAGTCTGAACCACATAGCAAGACTCTGTTTCAAAAAGCCACAGAAAATCAAAACCAGATTGTAGCATGTAAGAGGGAAAGCCTCACATAATTTCCCTCACAAGCTCTGATTTATTACTGTTCCAATTTTGTGTGTGTCACTGTCATGTATGACTGAATCAACTTCCCTTTTCCACATCACACTCTAGACGTGTGCCTCAACAGAAGTGTTAAATCAGTGTGATATCTGAAGGACCTTCCTTTTTAGTATTCTGTACAGTCTTATGATCCTCTTCTCAGGCATCTGGAGGCCTAATATTATAGTCTCTTCTCTTCTTTTTTAAGTTGAAAAACCATTTATTTCACTGGAAAGAAAAAAGGGAGCCTCTGGGCTACAAGAAACTGAAGAGCAGTGGTGACTCTCTCACTGAGGTCATTCCCAAATCCAAGGCCCACTGGAGGCAGGAGGCAGGGAGACAGGGCAGTCCCACCACAGCTTCTGCATACAGTGAGGCCTGCTGGGAAGACAGAACATGAATGGGAATCTACAGAAGTATTAAACAACAGCAAGCACAGGATAATGGACACTAGAGAGAAAAAGAAAGGTCTGAACTTCGCACGGTAAATTAAGGTTCACGGTTCCTAAGGGACTGAATGCACAGAGCTGAAAATGTCCTGGAGATGGGGTACCAACAAAGTGTGTATTCTCAGCACAACTGTGGAATTTCAGCCCACACATATCCCACCTTGAAACTCAGTGTTATCAAGGCCCCTGATGACCTCTACTGAATCTTCTGTCTGCTCCATGTGTAATCTTTCACAATGTCACACTCAATGACTAGACCATATTCCTCAAATTTGGCCCAAAGCTCTGTTGGTACAGGTAGGGCTCATGTTACCCATGTGTAACTTGGTTGAAGCTTTGTTCTTGTTCTTGCTGGATTCCACAATGATGTTCACCCCATGCAACTTACAGTGGTGCAGGTTCTGGATGGCATCCTCCGCCACTGTCTTGTCCTCTATGTGCACAAAGCTACATTTCTTAATGATATCACAATCCGGCACCTTCCCATACTGCTCAAAGAGTGAGTGGATCTCTTCCTCTGTGGCCTCCTGGGGCAGGTTTCCAATGAAGGTTCACCATCTTGACCCAACCACATAGAAATCTTGCGGCGCAGACCCTTCTGACAAAACACTAAAATAACTATAGATCTCTTCTTCATCACTATCAAACAATTCTTTCTTGGGGCCCACCTTTCTTAGTCTGGTTAGAAAACAGAGCCTGAGACAAGGATTGAAATTCTAACACTTTGTTCATGTGATTAAAAAGTTGTGGTGCTAAGGGTGAGAGGAAAAAATAGAAAAGAGATGAAGAAAAATGCAAAGCAACCTGACAATGCCTTTCCACATTGGTCCTGATACCAGTCATCCACAGAGGGCTGCATGCCAGGTTTGCTTGGTTGGCAAAGTCTTTTTCAGAGAGACCACATCTGGAGATGCTTCCTAAGGAGCAAAAGGAAAAGACTTCTCAGCTCTCACATCTTACTTCCCAGCAGTCAAGATTGGCAAAGTAATTCTCCTACATTTCCCAGTTGCATAACTTACCACCTTGTAATACCCAGGCAGGAAAATTCCCATAGCATGATATGACATCATTCTAGAAGCAGAGAAATGACCCATTTGAGGGCAGACTTTTTAAAATTTTTTTATTGAGAAACAAATATCAATGAGATAGTTTCAAAGGTGATTAATAAGATAGTTTCAATAATTAATACATTGTACATTGTAATCTTCTTAGTGGTTATCCATAAATACTAGAAGCAGATAGGATAGCCTATACAAACACTATTAGAACAAATCTTTCTTCTCACTGAGTTAAGTAAAAGTAGCTGTATAACTATCCTAACTATTCTGAATATACAAATACAAAATGGTCCTTCCTTTGTAGCCCCTTTTTTTGTTTAGTCCTGTCAGACATGGGTAGTCCATTGAGAGGGCAGGCTTTTGACCAGGGGAAATAAGATAGTTGATGGAATTCAGAAGGTTTGTAACATTTATATCTTGTACTACTCATGTCCATTCATGCCCTTCCATATTTGGCACCCTTGTGCCTCTAAGAACAAAGTTGTCCTCACTGTTTCTCAAAGAGGAGAGGAACAAGCACATCAAGTTGTAGAGTCTGCCTCTTAAGACTGCAGGTCCCACATGCTCCATGGGCCCCACCCCCAGGGGCACTGAGCCAAGCAACCAAGGCTGGATGTGGTGGTGCTTGTCTATAATCCCAGTGCTGGGGGGGATGAAAACAGGAGGAGTCCAAGCTGCACAGTGAGATCCTGTACTAAATGCATAAATGGAAAAGGAGGAAGGAGGAGGAGGTGGGGGGCGAGGAAAGCAGGAGGAGGAGGAGAAAGAAGAGGAGGAGAAGAAGACGGTGACAACAACAACAAAGACAATGACGACTGTAGGTCACCAACTCCAGGAAGGCTGAAGCTAAAGGATTAGTTAAAAACAGCTATCATCCATGGAAGGCAGATAAGGGGCCACCAAAATATTTGCATCCTAATCCCTAGAACCTATGAAAATGTTACATGACACAAAGGGGTGTGATAATAGTTAGAGACTTTCAGAAGGGGGAGGGAAGTCCTGAATTATGCAGGTAAACCCAATATATTCACAAGGGTCCCTGAAATCAGAGGACCTTTCTGGGTGTAGTAAGAGAAAAGAGATGTGATGATAAGAGACCTAGCGATGCTTTATTTCTGAATCTGTGGTGTAATGAGGCCACTGCTCAAAGAATGCGGGAAGCTTCTAGAACTTGCAAAAGGTTAAAAGAAAAAAACCAACCAGTCAACTAGAGTCTATGAGACATAGGCAAATGTGATGGTGCATACCTTAGTCCAGCTACTCAAGAAGCTGAAGTAGAAAGATCAATGGATCTCAAGAGTTTGGGGCCAGCCGGGCGTGGTGGCGCAGGCCTGTAATCCCAGCACTGGGGAGGCTGAGGCAGGAGGATTGTTGTGAGTTCGAGACCAGCCTGAGCTACAAAGTGAGCTTAAGGCCAGCCTGAACTGCATAGTGAGACCCTGTCTCAAAAAGACAAAAAAAAAAAAAAAAAAAAAAAAGAGTTTGGGGCCAGGTTAGGTAGCATAGTGAGATACTGACTCAATCTCTTTCTCTCTCCCCCCCACCTCTCTTTCACACCTATGACCCTTAGTCTATTTTGTGTGCTACACCAAAGCATGCAATTCTAGCATTCAAAGAGCATGGTGCTAGTATTCTAGAGAAGGCCCCTTGGCTGTATCACAACATGGCAGAGAAGTAGGAAGGGAAGTAACCATGTTCAGAGGAATCACACAGCAAGACAAGTAGAAAGAATCCTGAGAGTCAGGCTTGCTCTTTTTATAACAAATCACAGGAAGTTCCCCCAAAGAGAGACTACACCACTCTCTTAGAAAAGCATTAATCTGAGGCTGGGGAGATGGCTCAGTGGAATAAGCGCTTCCCTGGCAAGTGCAAGGGTCTGAGTTCCATCCCCGGTTCCACAAAAAAAAAAAGAGAAGCATTAATCTGCTCTAAAGACCTAACTACCCTTCACCTCCTTAAGGTTCCACCACCTCTTATCATCAGCATTCTGAAGACCAAGCTTCATGCACCTTTGGGAGATGAGCTGCATCCAAACTGTACCAATGATGCTTTGATTTTTTTTTTTTTTTTTTGAGGGGAGCGATATATACAGATCTAGACTTTAAAAAACAAAAATCTTATGCTTGCTTCTGCAGCACATATACCAAAAAAATCTAAAATAGACTTGTGTCTCATTGGCTTAATTCCTTTTGTACTTAGATAGAGGTGAGGATGAGCAGCCTACCATCTCCTCAGGGAGCCAAGTCTGCTCATTCAAGACAGAATTGCTGGGTTTAATTGGTAGACATTAAACTTGTTCGTGATTAATTTTGAGTCAATGTATGCCATCAAATAGTTTCTAGTTTTTCCACCAAAGGGAAAGAAAACATGTAAAGGAAATTTCCCACATGCTACTTGAAACTTCTTCACCTTTTGTTAGCCCCAACCCCAAGGTTAGTTAATCAAAAACAGGACAATGAAAGAAAATGAGGCGAGGAGGCAGGACAGGGCCTGCTCTCTATATCACACTGAAGCTGAGAGGACATTTTGTGGTACTAAAGGGAAATCAGGCAGGTGAAGGAGTAGAAAGACACAGGGCAGGCAGAGAGGTTGGACAGCTAAAGAAAATCTTGCCAAGAATCTTAATCACATATTATTTTGTTGGCCTGGTGGTAAATTTTAGGCTGAGCAATACCCAAGATTTCAAGCAGTAAAAATGAAAAGTGCATTCATTATGAATTTTTAAGATCAGTTCAGGCCAGCTACTTGTCTGGAGCCTATAAATTAGGACAAACATATGCACTTCAGGGCTTATTTCTTCTGTTTTTGTTTAGGCTGAAATTAATCAGCATGACTCAAACCAGAAGTTAAAATTGGCATCAGCTCTTTTGAGCTGTGCTTCACCACAGGTAGACAGCTGCAATAGGAAAGTGATCAAAGTCGACTTAAATCTCAGAATTCATTTTCTTAAGGGAATTCTCAACTCTGAGATTCACCCACACAGAACTGTGTACAAGAGGATAATTGATACTGAATATATTAATGGCAAAATCATATGCATGCTTCCTAAAATAAGCAGAACTCTACCACGGCTGGCTGGGAAGGAAGTTAAAAAATAAGAGACAGAATTTCATACCACAAAGACTCAATTTTAAATCTCTGTTTGAAATAATACTAAACATCTTAACTGGACACTACCAAGGATGTGTTCTGAAAAGAGTAATCATGAAGTTTACCTTGTTACAGTGCAATTTTAGAGAGTGCTTGGATACCAAAGTTGCTAGCCTTATCCTCTTGGAATAGGCATTATATTTTTTTGTGAGAGTAGTTGAATGTGATGCTGTACAAGTTTTCCTACTATTATTCCATGGTTTGCCTGATGCTCATTTCTACAAGAAAAAGAAATTAGAGCTGGGCATGGTATGCACACCTATAACCTCTGCATTCAGGAGGCCAAGGCAGGAGGTTCACAGCAAGTAAGAACCCAAGCTGGGGTACATAGTGAATTTAAAGCCAGCCTAAATTACTTAGCAAGACTCCATCTCTCCAGGCATGGTGGCATCTGCCTGTAATCTCAACACTTGGCAGAATGAGGTAGGAAGACCACTGTGAGTTCAAGACCATCCTCAATTACCAAGTGCACTCAAAGCGAGCCAACTTGAACTACATAGCAAGACACTGTCTCAAAAAGATAAAAAGAATGAAAGAAAGAAGAGAAAGAAAAACTACATCTCAAAACAAACAAACAAACATATGAACAAGCAAAAGAAATTGGCAAAAATACCAAACAAACAAAAACACCGGGACAAGACCAGCCATGGTAGCATATTCCTGTAATTCCAGCACTTGGAAGGCAGAGTCTTAAAAGGCTCAGCAAGGAGGATTTCTGAGAGTTCAGGGCCAGCCTGGGCTACAAAGTGAGTTCAAGTCCAGCCTGAACTGGATGGTAAAACTGTGTCTTAAAACAGAAACAAACAAATAAACAAAAACCAAGACATTTCTCACTTTCTCCATATACATCTCTCCCTTTAAACATTAGACTAAACTTCAGACAAATTAAAAACTCACTCTGCCTTATTTCCTTTAGGAAAGATGAGGTCATCTGTAACTTTCAAAATGAGATTCACTAGTAGGCAAAGGAAGCATCAAAAGCAAGAAAAGAAAAAATAAGTTGAAAAATACATTTCTCTCAGTTTCTGCTTCCACGTGAGCTTGCAAGATCACCAAGACAATCTGTCCTAGCCTACCCCCCTGCTCAAACTATTTTCTCACTTAATTATCCTGTTCTTTCCTCTTGTGTCCCCAACCCACTTTGAGTCCTTGAGAATCAGTCTTAAAGTCACATCCAAAATTCCATTTGGGTGAAAAAAGGAGTGAATTTTTACCATGGAAGTTGCAGCTGTCTTTGATATAAAACTGACTCTTTTACTTTGAAAATTTCCCAAAGTTGAAACAAGCCATCTGGTTTAGACGTTTCAAAGAAACCCAGTTACCATAATCAAAGTGTTAAATTAAGTACAATAACTTTCTGAGAACATTGTTACTACAGGTTGTCACAAATGACCAGTACAGCGGATGAGCTTAAATTAACACAGATTAATTTCTTCTGTTTCTGCAGTTAACTATAAATGATAACCTCATTCATACGGCATTCATATATATTTGTACAGAACCAAGACAACACCCTAATTATGTGACTTAAATCAAAGTCTAGCCTACCTACAGCAATTTACCACAGCAATCCAGAGCCAATAAAGTTAGCAGATGACTCCAAAGTCTGCAAGTCAGCATTTTCAGAAAACGCCCTTTGACATTTAATCAAATCCTTCAACATAATTGGAGAGTACTTGGTTACTACCCTCCATAAAATAAAAAGCTATGTCATTAGTTCTCTTTGGTTAAATGGTCCAATACACATTTTGTTTTTAAATTCTACTTATCAATTGCTTCACCACATTCTGGGATTCTATGAGCCATCAAACTGGTTTGGGTATCATATATTATAGAAAAGTAGCATAATTAGAAAGTAGCAAAGTGAATGATAACTAGTCCTGCTAGTTGCTTTGCATTCACTGGGCTTCTGGTTTGGCTGCAAAAAAGAAGCTGTCAGTATTTGTCCTAGGCTCTGATCAGCTCTATTCCAAATGATTCTTCTGCCTATCCTCCCCCCAATACCTTATTTTTCCTATTCGGTGGTTCACTCATGTCTGAACCCCTAATTTAGCTCCAGAATTTCCTTACTCTCACCCAACCCCTTGTAAATTATATAAAATCCTTTAAGCTCACATATGATCAGAAACTCAGCTTGACACTGTGGTGAATGCCTGTAGTCTCAGCTACTCTGGAGGTAGAGACAAGAGAATCACTTGTGCCCAGGAGTTTGAGGCCAACACCTGTCTGGGAAACAGTGACACTTTGTGGGAGATAAGCACAAGCAAACAAAATCTCCCTTTGGTCATAAGCCCAGAATTCTTAAAAGGGGCAATGGAGGACAATAGGCCAAATAAGACCAAATAGGCCTTGTACATCCCCAAATATCTATCCCTCTCTAATTGCCTCTCTCAGTCAATTAAATGCTACAATCTGAGAGCCATTCCTTCCCATGTGGGCAGTAAAGTTCCAGGAAGGGTAAAGCATATTCCACAGTCATTACCGATATGATTACATTCATATCAATAAATCTCTCCAACTAACTATGGTAAAATTGTTGAGTTGTAGGAAGGCCTGAGCTTGGGGTGTTACCTGGAGGTGCTGGGTTTGTCTCACCATAGTAAAATAAGTTCAGGAGGTGGAGTTCTTGGAAGTAGAGGAAGGGACACTAAAAGAAAAAACAGAAGCAAACAAGAAAAATTCTTCCCAGAATTGCTTGCACTTTGAAAATAAGAGTTATGCAGATTTCAGTAAACAAGAAGTCTATGTGCTCTATGACATCAGATTTTGTCTACCACAACATCTCATACAGTACAATTACCTTAGAGAATCTTTCAATAACAAGATTCAATACTTAGAGTACTTATTATAAACCTGGCTGAAGTCTATGGTCTGGAAAGCTTAGAAGTCTGATTTTTGCCAGTATATCAAAAATGAAGCCATGTTTTAGAATTGGATTCACATTAATTAGGGCTAAGTCCAACACTGAAAGTAAAGTCCAAGTTATTAATTTATGATAAGAAATCAAAGCTCTTGAAGACTAAAATGCTGAGGTTGGCAGGACTGAAATTTCCCTTCATGGGCAGAGAAGCCAAACTACAATCAGAACACAGCTTAAGAACTGTAAAATTCAACAAGGAGAGTTAGGTGAATGAACTAAAAATCTGTCTCTCAAATTTGCTTTTGCAGACACTCATTTCTTCTTGGTATGGCCTCCCCAAAGAGTCAGTTTATTGACCCCAAGTTATCCAAAATAATGTTCAAATTGTGTTAAACTACTGAATTCCAGCCTTGGCTTGATTTAAGAGTAACCATACCTTTCTATTCTTATACAATGCATATTTTCTAGATCTCTTTCTCAATACTTTTTAAAAAATTTTTAAAAATCTTTTATTTATTTGGTACAGGGTCTCACTACATAACTTGGATTCATGGTGTTCCTCCTGTCTCGGCCTCCCCAGCACCTGGATTACAGGAGTGCACCACCACACCTGGTTTTGGTGGCTGGCAAAGCCCACCTGGGGCAGGCACAGCATGCATACTAGGAATTGAACCTTTGTTCTTGTGCATGCCAGGTAGGCACTTAGACCGCTGGGCTATCTGCCCAGCCCCTAGATCACTTTCTTTCATAGAACTAAATTTTTCCTATGTATAAACTTCATTGAGCCTAGTATAGTCATTTTATAAAATGTTTGTTAAAAGAATGAAAAGGAGAATGAAAGAATGAATGAGTGCACCCCATTACCAGATGACTTAAAAACTGTTCTTCTATCACGAATAGAAAAAAAAAAAATTATTTTAAAGAAAATAGTTGCCCAGAATGCTCAGAGTAGACTTAGCAGAGAATTCAGTGATTGTGCTTCTGCATATGAACCCAAAAGAACTGAAAGCATGACCTCAGGAAATTATTTGCACACTCCTATTGATAGCTGCATTATTCACAATAGACAAAAGGTGGAAGCAGGGCTGGGGAGATGGCTCAGTAGAATAAGTGCTTCCCTGTCAAGCATAAGGGCCTGAGTTCAATCCCTGGTTCCGCAAAAAAAAAAAAAAAAAAAAGATGGAAGCAAGCCAAACCATAAACAGATGAATGAATAAATAAACTATAGTGTATAGACACACAAAAAAATATTATTTACTGATGGGTCTGTGTCCATACAAAAATCTGCCAACCTAATCAAGGCAACAAGCCAATATGGCATGGGGATCCAAAAACAATGTGTCACTCCATCACTCCAACCTAACTTCCACCTTTTTCTTCCCTGGTCAATCTCAACTTCTTTTTCATGCATTACCAAACCTTCTCAATTAATGCTTATTTCAATATCTTAACCACCCACATAAACTCCATTCCCAACCCAGCTCAATGAATTCTTTATCTCTCTGCTTTCTCCTCAGAGAGTTCTCACATTCTCCTGCAGTCCTCCTATGCCCACAATAAAAGCTTCTTTTCTCTCTCTCCTTTGCACCAATGGAAAAAAATCTTACATTTTGATTCTGTGGCTTGAACTTTGGAGCGTTTAGCTCCTTGGGGCCAACCCCAGCCTGAGTTTCCCCTGACAATGAGCCATCCTTTCCTTTCTCTGGTCCCTGTCTTTGCTATTGTCATCCACCATGCAACACTGATGTACCTTAATTCTTATAGGTGAGCTGCCTCTCGCTCTGGGAAATCCTGCCTCATTCTCTCTCAAAAATTGTGAACTCCTCATGCTCCAGGGCACCCTCGTGCCTCACAGGATACCCCTCTGTCCTCCCAGTGATGACCAATAAGGCCAACAGGTATCTTTCTCCATCACACTCCAAAGAGGGTGACAATCTGCTTAGGGGTTGTGCTCCAGTCAATGCTTCTTTTTTATTTTTATTTTTTTATTTTAGGGAAGGGTCTACAGGGTATACAGGGTCCATTTCGCTGACCTTTGATTTGATCACTATGGGAAATATTCCTTCCCAACTCCAAAAACATCTTCTGTTTGGATGTCTCTTGAGAAACTTAAACACCCTCAGTTTCCAGGTGCTAAAATGATTAACATTTTACTACCAGATGCTCTCATCCCAATATAAACTTGATAATGGTGGCCACTGGCTTGAGGAGGATACTTCTGATTTCAATGCTCTTCAGGACCTGGACTGTAATGGCAAATAGACAGAGATTCCTTACACACAGGTCTTTTGTTGTTCTCAGGCCACATCCTTCTCTCCTTCAGACTTGTAGGTGACCCAAATACTTTTGACTCATTCCAACATTGTCAGACCCTCTATCTGATTCCCCTCAGAACCCCATTAATGATGTTCCTCCTGCTTTGGCTCCTTCTCTACCATACCCACAAGCCTAGCCTCTTCAATCTTCTCAGCCTGATCTCCTTACATCCTCTCCATCCCATTCCTCCTCCTCCATCACCTTCTTTTCCTCCTCCTCTGCTCTTATGCCACCATATTTTCCTCCTGCACACAATACATGGTCTCACTCTGCACATCACTGCCATCGCGCAGTCAGTTCTTCCCCACCATCTTGTAGCCGGCCACCATTTTCTAAGCCCCAACCTCTTCTCCCCCTCTGAGAACAGGCAGGCTCCATGGGGCTGATTCACATTCATGTCCCTTTCACTCTCTCTGACCTATCCTAGCTTTATCACCAACTAGGCTTCTTTTTGCTGACCCTCCAAATTATATAAAAGAGCTCCAGTTTGTCATTAATTCCTATGATCTTCATTGCAAAGATCTCTATTTTATCCTCACTTGTTGTCCTCCCAACAAAAAGTCTAGCTCTGGCAAACTGTTCAGACAGAAGCTGACCAAAGATACCACACTGACCCTAACCACCCTCAGGCACAGCTGTGGCTCCAAATTCTGACCCACCCATTGGAACTACCATAGGCCCAATGGCTCACCTTCATGGCCATTATGACTGGCTGCCTACTGTAGGACCTAAAAAATTTCACACAAGGCCAACAATTATCAAAAGCACCATGAACTAACCAAGTACCCTGATGAGAACCCTGTCAAATTTCTTTCTTGACTCACAGACCAAAAATATATATCACCAAATATACTAATTTGACCCTCAGTCTTCTGAGGAAATAGCCATTATTAACTCCTGCTTCATTGCTCAATCTGCTCTTGACATTTATGTCAAACTAAAACAGACAGATCTTGGCCCTCAAATCTGGCTTTCCATGTTCAACAATAGAAAGGAACAATTAAAACAGGATAAAGAACAGCATACTAAGTTTAAATTCCAACTCTTGGCTGTAGCACTTGGGGCTCTCATCAAAGCCAAAACTAAAGAAAAACGGTGTCTTCTGAGCCCCTCCTGGAGAATGCCTCAAGTGTGGCAAAGAAAGACACTGGGCATGAGTCTTCCCCAACCCACAGCTACCACAGGGCCCTTGTACCATCTGCAAGGTCAAGGGTCACTGGAAGGGCAACTGCCCTATCTGTAAGAGAGAAGGTTAGTCATCCAATTTCCTGCCCTCACAGGAGAACTCATCACTGCTGCTGGATTCATCACTAGATGATCTATTCAATATCATCACTGAAGAGGATAGATGGAGTTCAGAGCCCACAGCCCCCATCAAGGTATCTTTGTCTGAGCCCTAAGTCTCACTGGAAATCTCAGGTAGGACACTCTCTTTTCTTGTTGACACAGGGGCCACATATAGTGTTCTTCCAGAGCTTTCAGGCCACTGTACCCAATCCACAGTCTCCTTTGTGGGAGTTGACACCAACCTACACAACCACTCCAGATAGGGACCATCCCCTGTCAAATTCAGACCTTTTCACCCACAACTTCCTTGTTATTTCAATCTGTCCCACACCCTTCATGGGCAGGGATCTCCTCCAAAAACTTTCTCTTTTACTTTCTCCCTTCCCAAAGCACTTGTCCAATTAGCTCAACTTCTGAACACTGCCAATTCATTCCTTCCTCTTCCTCCTTCCCTATAGTTTGGGACACCTCCCATTCCACTCATGCTACCCACACCACCCCTATACTAGATAGACTCAGGGATCACTCAGTTTTTCCCCTGTGTTGCTCAATATCCAATAGCTCTAAAATACCAACAGGGACTTAAACCTATGATCCAGTGCCTCCTAACCAATGGTTTTCTTAAAACTGTCCATTCACCTTCCAATATCCCTATTCTCCCAACTCAAACCCAGTGGCTTCTATTATTTAGTCTAGGATCTCAGAGTTATCAATGATAGAGTGTTATGGTTTGTGTTTAGTTATCCCCCCAAAGCCTTGTGCAACCATGGGGTAGACTTCTAGACTTTGTGATTAATTCATGATCCACCAGGATTATGGGTGAAATGTTGCTGAGACCATGGTTGGGAGTGTTTCACCAGGCCTGGGGCAGATAGACTGAATGCAACTTAAGGGAGACAGACTTACTGTCTGCTACCATTGTTGTTGCTTCTCCTCCCATTTGCTCTGGTTTTCTGCTCTTTGCCACTGCCATGAACAGTTGCTATCTGCCACATGCCACTCTGCCTTGGAGCCAGTTGAGTATGGCCTGAAACCTCTACCAACTGTGAGCTAAACAAACCTTCCCTCCTTCATTTTGGGTGTTGGGTATTTTTGTCCCAACAATGAGAGAAAACTAACTGATACATGTGGATATACCAGTTCACCCAGTGGTGCCAAACTCTTACATATCACAACCTTGTACTACCCACTTTATAGTCCTAGACCTCCAAGACACCTTCTTCACTATCCCCCTGAATCCTGATTATCAGGACCTCTTCATCTTCACATGGACAGACACAGAATCCTCCAGTCCCTATAGTTCACATGGACGGTCCTCCCTCAGGGATTCAGAGATAGTCCTTACTTCTTTAGCCAGGCCTTTGGTACTGATCTCACAACTCTCAATCCCAAACCCAGTACTTTCCTCCAAAATATAGATGATCTTTTCTGTTCTCCCTCCCATGCTCTAGCCATACAACATACCACAACCTGTCTCAACTTTCTCTCAGGATGAGGATATTGGGTTTCCCCTACAAAAGCCCAAATAGCCTCACCAAAGGTCAAATATTTAGGGCTCACCCTCACTCCCACTATTCACTCAATCACTGCTGATTACAAAGCCCTCCTTTGTGACTTTCAAGTGATTACTACAAAACAAGTTCCATCTTTTCTTGGGAAGTCTAGCCCACTTCCTGTGCTGTGGATTCCTAACTTTGCTTCCCTCACTCAACATCTCTATAGAGCATCCAAGGGCTCCTAATCAGAACCTCTTGACCCTACTACTCCTATACATTCCTCCTTTCACAAGTTATAAGAGGCCCTCTTAAAAGCCCCAGCTCTCACTCTCCAAAACCCAACCCAACCCTGTATTTTATACACGATCTCTCAAATCATAATGCAGTGGGAGTTCTAGGACAGAAAAGAGAGCCTTCATTTCAGGCAATAAGTAGCTCACCTATCAAAACAGCTAGACAACATAGTATGTGGGTTGGCCTCCTGACTTCAGGCCCTTGCGGCAGCAGCCACACTAACACAAAAGGCAAAAAATTCTCTCTAGAACAATCAATCACAGTACACTCACCTCATCGCACTAATGAATTTATTTCACACAAGACACTCCCCTCCCTAATGACCTCTGCTTGCTTACAGAAGATCCATCTGGGGCTCATATAGGACCCATCACTCTCTCCACTAGCAGTTTCCTTAACCCGGCCTCCTTAATCCCATCTTCTGACGAGGTCCCTCATCACAACTGTACTGACTTCTTATAGATGATCCCCACCCCTTCTGCCAAATCAGTATCACTCTAGCACTCTAGTCCCTACAGCCTCTGACACATGTTTATAGATGGGAGTTCAACTAACAAGGATACTCAAAAAAAAGGGCAGGATATAAGATAAGTCAGTGGTTCTAGAATGGCAGAGCTTACCACTAAAGGCAGAAATTACAACCCTCACACAGGTCCTCACACTAGCCAAAGACAAAAATCATAAATATCTACACTGACTCAAAATACACATTTGGTATCCTTCAGTCCCATACCGTCATCTGGCAACAAAGCAGTCTAATAAGCACTCAAGGAACTCCCATCACCAATATGCCATTCGTCCTTAAGTTTATAGAGGTAGCACAGCTCTCAAGCAGATAGTGGTCATCCACTGTAGAAGACACCAAACACCATCAGACCTTATTTCTCACAGCAACACCTTTGGTGACATACATATTAGCTGCACAAGAGTCATATCCTTCTCTTCTTTTCCTTATTCCAAACACCTTGCCCTCACCTACTCACCTAAACAACTCCAATTACTCTAGGAACCAAATTATAATCACAACACTCAGGGGTAGTGTAGTGGGTTTCTAACTGGTGGTCAATTTATTACATAATCTAGCATGATGCTGTACATAGGAGGCTCGGAGGACTATTGCCAGCAGCATAAGGGCAGAACAGGAGAAACTGCTAAGAATGCTGTTAGGGATGCTGTTTGGAGAAGCTGTTAGAGCTATTGGAAGCTGCTAGTTCTCTTGGGCTGTTCTGATGGATGACCTTGTTATGCTGACTTTCCTGCTGAACTTTGGAGAAGCTTGGGTCCTCATCTTAAGTATCGCTTCCTGGCTCCAGAGAGGAAGATGGTGCACTGCTTAGCCTCAGGAAGCTTGTCACACTGACTTTACTGATGAAAACTCGGCTTTCCTCATCACTAGCAGGAGTTTAGGACCTCACTGCTCCTGAAGATGGCTGTGGTACTTCTGAGGGAGCTCAAGTGCTTACCTTGAGCATCGGTTTCTAGCTCCAGTTCAGACCCCTCAGCCTGCGAGCACAGATTCTTCACTGCACTGGCATAGACTTCCTAGCTTCCACCACTGACCTTTGGGCCTTTCCAGAACAGATCCATGAAGCAGGCCTGCACGAGACTTTGTTGTGGGCTCTAGGCCTCCATTTGGACTTATGAGCTCTAGGTTTTCAGATAGACTAGTGCAGGATATTAGGATCTAGACCCTCAGCTGGATTATTTAGTGTTTATGTGTGTGGACAGATTTCCTGCACTTCTTTTATATGATTCTTGGGTAATTCATTATAAAATGCTGTTATAATGTCCAGTATTATATTGTTCCCTTGCAAAAACCCCAAACCATGACAGATGGATTTTTCAGAGATTAAAGCTTCTCCTCCCAGATCAGCAGGCTTTAACCATCATCACTGACTTACACAAATGCTTTTGTGTGGGCACCAAAGCTCTCCATAAACTTCTACCTCAAATTACTACTCATCCCTCCTAAAAACTATTATTCACCAAATCACCCAAGGTTGCCATCTCTGTGCCAAAACCTCTCCTCATGGACAAGTACTTCCTCCTTTGCCAAATCACCAACTTTGTGGACACATTCCAGATGCAGACAGCAGATAGATTTTACACACATGCCTCATCATAAGACCTATAAATATCTTTTTACCTTTGTATGCACTTTCTCAGGATAGATAGAGGTTTTTCCCATTGCTTGAGAGATGGCCAATATGGTTTTTCAAATTCTTATACAAGACATTATCCCCTAATTTGGCTTATCCCAACCTATCCACTCAGACAATGGACCAGCTTTTATCTCTCAGGTTACCCAGCAGGAATCTTTAAGTTTAAATATCACTTGGCAACTGCACATACCATACCACCCACAATCCTCAGGAAAAGTAGGAAGGCAAACAGCCTTCTAAAAACACACCTCGGCCGGGCGTGGTGGCGCATGCCTGTAATCCCAGCACTCGGGAGGCTGAGGTAAGAGGATTGTTGTGAGTTTGAGACCAGCCTGAGCTACAAAGTGAGCTTAAGACCAGCCTGAACTGCATAGTGAGACCCTGTCTCAAAAAGACAAGAAATAAATAAATAAATAAATAAATAAAAACACACCTCACAAAACTTTATTTTAGAACTACACTTACCCTGGCCTCACTCCTTCCTTTAGTCCTAATTCAACTCAGGGTACTTTCTAGGGACCCCACCTTTCAAAGCCCCTTTAAGCTTGTGTAAGGACGCCATGCCTGCTAAACCTTCCTTGCATTGCTGACTATATTCCATCCTTTTCTTTATCTGATATCTTTTAAGACAACATACTGACCTTTGCCTTCTACAGGATAAAAGATCCTCAACCAGGATCACCTATAACTCTTAAAGATTTAATAGGTCTCAAATCTTTTAAGCCTAGAGGACTTCAGCCCAAGTGGATGGGACCCCATCTGGTCATCCTTACAACAGCAACAGAGGCCAAGGTCACCAGCCTTCAGTCCTGGTTCCACCTCACCCAGGTTAAGTAGTGAAACCTCTGACACCCAATCCTCAACACCTCCAATCCTAAACTCTCATCCTCAGCGTGGTCATCACACCTGTTCCCCACTCATCTCCAATACACAAAAGCCCCTAGAACTCTAGGTAACCTCATGCATTGCTTTCCTGTCTGGTTTCTGATCCCCTTTCTCCTGTTGTTTCTTACATTCACCACTGTCAGGCTCTAGGATGTCTATATAGAAGACTTACAAACACCATACAAGATCAGTCTCATAGTCTTTTATGAGGTGAATGTCCCTAGTCTCGATACTCTCAACTGCCTGTCATAAGACAACAAAGCTCCAAACCATTTTGCAGTCCCCAGACATGTCTCACTCTCTGGGTTTCATACTCCCACTATTCCCCTTATTCTCCGACCCAGCTCTGAGACCAACATGAGCTTCCACTCATATCTTCACCCTCACTTTAACTGACAGGGGAATGACTGCCTCAAACAACTTTCTAATACCCCCGCAACTCCACACTTGAATTCGCCATTCCCTACCATCCTTATGCCTACACCTGGAACATGAGTCCAGAAGTTTTTCACTGTGCCCCAGATAGTGGTCTAGTTTACACATCTCATCCAAAGAAACAGTGCTGATGCTTCCTACTTCTATGTCAATAAATGGGTATGTGAAACCATAAGCATATATACCAATGGGAAAGATTGGAAACAATCAGACCCTCACATCATGGTCACATTCAAAGACCACTGAAATTCTTCTGCCTGAACAGTACACCTGACTATTAACAATGCTTTAAATCCACAGTAACTCTTGGGAAAAAGTTGGGGTTTTCTATTTTTATGGGCCAACTATTCATGGACCAAACTCAGGCAATTTCTTACTCTCAGGGCATAGCTGATAACCCTACCCCCATCATTGACCCCTAGCAGGATTCACCTTAAACGCTTATGCTTGCCCCTCCAAAATGGCCCCTCTAACAGCCAACCTCCTCTCATCTCTCAGAACTCCACTCTCCCACTCTTTCAACCTTAAAGAATGCTGGCTTTGTGTCTGCCACCAACAAGACCTATATATGGCATCCCACACACACTGGAATGCCTCTCACCTAACCTTCCCACCCAATCCAACTATTGTGGGCCTTCTCTCTGTTTAAAACTTGTATCACTGGCCAACTAATCTTACCTCTCTCCAAGCTCCTGTTTCCTGCTGAGAGATCTCTCCCACTGCACCCATAACATCATTTACAATGCATCTCTTGCCATCTGCCCCTCCCCTCCTGGGTGGTTTATAGGCTGTCACATGGGCTGTTACACCTGTCTTCCTTCCTGATGGACAGAATCTTATACCCTAACCCTTCTAGTCCTGGCCCTAACAGCAAACTATCGAAACACCATAGAAATGTCGCTTTTAACACACATAAATATATCTCACTCTGAAGATAAGAGCCATTCATGTCCCCATACTTATTGGCATGGGTGTTCTCTCCGTCCTTGGAGCTGGTCACAGGACAGAGAGAATAGCTCTGCTGCCCTCCTCTATCAACAACTCTCTCTTGAGATCCACCAACAGTTAGAAGATATAACATTTGTTCATACACTCCAAAACCAAATAAATAATCTTGCAGTGGTCACTCTCCAAAATCACTTAGTTTTAGATGTCCTCACAGCTGAAAAAGAAGGCACTTATGCTACACTGGGAGAAGAATGCTGCTACCTTGTAGATGAGTCCAGAATCATCATTAATAAAGTGAAAAATCTTCACAGATACCTCCATGAAAAACAGCAACAACTGGATGATGTCCACCTCTTTGGCATGGTGGAACACCTTTGGATCATGGGTCCCTGCACTCGCTCTCCTGGATCCTCTAACTATGATAATAGTCTTAGTACTCATAGCTCCTTGACTTTTTAAAAACTCTTTTTGAGATTTCCTCAATCCAGGACACGAGCTTTTTACCACTAATGAGCTTCTTTCTCATCCTGGCCATGACCCTTGGCACTAGCTTCTACATGGGCCTGACCCATCATCCCAACAATCACACCAGTCCCTACTATGATGCCACCTGTCAGCAGGAAGCAGCTTGAGAGAATCATCGTCCCCTTTTAAAACAAAAAGATAGGAAAGATGGGTCTGAGCCCATAAAAAAATCTGCCAAGTAACCATGGCAGCAAGCCAACATGGCATGGGGATCCAAAAACATGTCACTCCAAGACTACCACCTTTTTCTCCCTGGTCAATCTCAGCTTCTTTTTCTGTTTTGTGCATGGACCAAGCTTTTCCCACTCAACACTTGTTAGAACACTTTAACCACCCATTAAACTCCATCCCCAGCCCAGCTCAATACATTTTTTGTCTCCCTGCTTCCTCCTCAGAGAGTTCTTGTGTTCTGCATCCTTCCCACACCTACAGATAAAGGCTTCTTTTATGTCTCTCCTGTCTCTCATTTGTGCCAAAGGAAAAAACCTCACATTTACCCTAAATAAATAAATAAGAAAATTCTGACATATGTCACAGTGTGAATGAAACTTAAGGATGTGATGCTACATGCAATAAGCCAGTTACAAAAGAACAAATATGATTTCACTTGCATGATGTCCCCAGAAAGTATGACAGCTGTCGTGGAGTATGGAAATAATGAGGAAATATTGTTCAATGAGCACTGATTTTGCAAAATGAAAGAGTTGTGTGGATGGATGATGGTAACGGTTGTACAACACCACCAATGTACTTAATGTCACTGCATTGGACATGTAAAATGATAAGAATGGTAAATTTTATGTGGATGTTGCACAAACTAAAAAACAGTAGTTTTACCATGCTAACTCATACTTTGCATTTTTAACACAAATTGCTCCTATACAGTCAACGGGTTAGCACTATGGTTTAAAAATGAAGCAGTTCCCTAAAGACTAATTTTTTTTTTGACAAAACTGGGGATTAAACTCAGGCCCTTGTACTTGCCAGGGAAGTGCTTATCCCTCTGAGCCATCTCCTCAGCCCCCAAAGACTCATTTCTTGAGGAATTGATTCCCAATGCATCAATGTTAAGGTAGAACTAATTAGAGAGTTAGCTGAAATATAAGGGCACTAATCTATTGATGAGGGCTGGGGATATAGCTCAGAACCTGCCTGGCAAGCACAAGGTCCTGAGTTTGATCCCTGGAACCAAAAAAAAGACACACAACAACTAATCTATTGATGAATTCATGGATGAATGGGCTATTAGGAGATAAGGTCTAGTTGAAGTAGCTCATAGGAGGTGTGTAGGGAGTGGCTGAAGCTGAGGATTGATCACACATGCAAAGCAAGAGCTAGGCCAGCCCCAAGAGCACAGAGCAACCAAGGCAAGCTAGGCAAACAAGTTGTTAGGCAGAAGGGTTTCACCTGATATCAACCTGCCACGTGTATAAATAAACGTACTGCAGTTGTTGGGTGGTTCTTTTCTCCAACCAAGAGAGAAGTCTCTGCCTAACCTCAGCTTTCTGCATTCTCACTCTTGCCTTCATTTCTTCATGGTCCTCCTCCCAGGAATTTCTCAAGGCCTGTGCTGGATGCAGCAGAGATGTGCCTTTGAAGAATATATCTGGTCCCCAGCCCCTTCCTTTCTCTCTGCTCTCTGCTCCCCAGCTACCATGAGGTGAGAAACTTTCCTCCACCCCACTCTTTCACCATGATATTCTACCTCACCACAAACAAACAACAATAGAACCAGCTGACCATAGATTGAAACCTCTGGAATCATGAGTCAAAATAAACCTTTTCTCCATGAAAACGTTAGATGTTTTGTCACAGCCACAAAAAGCTAACTAATGCCATCAGCTCCTATGTTTGTCCTCATATTGTACTGCAGCAGGTCTGTCCTACTGAATATCAGTCTGCCTGAAATATACATACATACATATATATATATATATATATATATATATATATATATATATATATACATACATGTATATGTACTCATTGTATGGGCTAAGTCATAGAATTGTATAACATAGAATATATTTCAAAATAAGACCACAAAAAATATTTTCACTGATTGCTAACCATAAGGAGACTTACAGTAAAAAAAATAAAAATAAAAAAACAGTACTCATGGTTGATAAACAGCAATGTGATGTCGGGTTAACACCAATTTTAACATTCTTGGTTTTTTTAGATCTGCAAAAAATAAATCTACCAGCTGAGTGCAGTTGAACAAAATCGTTACAGAATTAGCAGTTTTCTGACCCACTTTAAAAAGCTGAATCACTCAGTTGAGACCCCAGGGAAATGTAGATTTATACCTTTGATGTATGTCTTGGTTTTTCTTCAATTAAATCAAGTTGTATAACCAGCTTTTGAGTCTTTGCCATCACTTCTTTTAAGTGAGTGATTTTATATGTCTTCTTGAATATATGCTTTTGCATATTCTTAATTTTTACAAATGTAAATGCATAATAAAATATGCACATGGCTTTCCTTATGCAATTATTTTCTACAGGCATCAGGATGGCTCACTGCTCTTCCTAATCCCTTACTTTATTAGTAGGTGGGTACAACAGGAAGTCACAAAAGGAATCCAAATGCAATTTCCTGCATATGAGAGTCAAAGATGAGAATAATGGTCATTTCATCTGTAATGAAAGAGAAGTGCTTGCATTCCTGTAAGCATGATGACTTGCTTGGTCCTCTCTAGCTGATGGTGCCAACTGCGAATAAGCCATGTGAGACTCGTGAATGTTCACTCTGACCTCATTCTCTTACACAAACACTGACAAGGGTAGTTAGTGGCATATCAAAATAGAAGGGTCAGGAGGAGAGGTTGGAGTATATTTTTCTCTTATTGTTTGGAATTGTCAGCACATGACAATAATAAAAAGCATACAGGCTTTTAGTTTTTTAACACCATATCTAACAGTATCTTTCTTCTCTGAATTCTAAAACATGCATTGCATAATTTATAAGGTGCTTAATATACTGTTTAATGTAATTCCAGTACTTCCTATACTCATAGTTATTTCTGTTCACATTGTCCAACCTACATTAAATTATAAATGTTTGAGAGCAAGGCTCATAGTGCATATATCTTTGGGGTTTTTTCACATAATATCCAGCATAGTGGTATCTGCGTGATAAATGTTTTGAATAAATAAAGACATTAATACAAATCATACAGATCACTTTAATACTAAACAAACTTCACAATATAAGGTCAAGGAGTTGTTTTGGCTTTTAACATTTTATTGAGTGAGCACTGACTCTGGGCTGGCAATGTGTGGCTTTATGCACATTATCCATTCACTATAAAAAGGTAGCAAGTCCCTACTGTATGGTAAACAATGGAATGTCTTAAGAACACAATAGTGAGCAGAAGTACTTAATTACATAATACATATTAACAGAGAGATTACTTAACTTGCTCAGGCATAATCAGGTATTAACTGGAGAAGCCTTAACTTGAACCCAGAGCTTATCACGCCCTCCAACACTTCATTATATTTTCTATGGTAAGAGCTATGGACAACTCAAGGTAAAACTTATAAATGTCCAGTTTTACTACATTCTCTTATATAAACACAGATGGATTCCTGCTTGAGGTTAAGTACTGTGTTTTCTATCATTTTCTTAAGTCCCAGTGCTTTCATATAGTGCTAATTCAAGATACATATCAACCTGTGATACAGTGGTGGTGAACCTATGCCAAGTGTGCTGCAGCAGGTTGTTGTCACTGAAAGCTCTAAAAAGAGCTTTGATAAATACTTACTGACAAGATATCTTAACTATATAGTCCACTGGGTTTATCATTTAAAAAAATTAATTTGTCAGATCTGGTGATATAGCTCAGAAGTAAAGCACTTCTCTAGTATGTGCCAGGCTATGGGTCCCATCCCTAGCAAGAAAAAAAAGAACTTTCTCACAAAAATATTTAATTTACTTTATTACAAATAAGAACTTATTTCTCCTAATCACTGTCTGGCTTTTTATTTGTTTTGTTTTTTTTGCATTTGTATTTTAGGGAAGGTTCTACAGGGTGCTCAGGGTCTCACTACTAGAGCAGACTCATAGTGATCCTCCTGTTTACAGCCTCCCAGGTGCTGGGATTACAGGCATGCACCACCACACCCAGTCTCCATTGCTGTCTCAGTGCACCCCAGGGGTAGGGCTAGCACATTAGGCCTGGGGATCAAACCCCTAGTTCCTTGCAGGCACTTCAATCCACTGAGCTATTTTCTGGCCCTTCCAGTCACTGTCAATTATAAATAAAACACCATTATTTTCTAGTGTTTCATATCCACTATCCTTCCAGAACACTTACTATGCAAATATATTCAATACCTGTACATACAACCAGACATAAACATAACTGCATTTTCTAGGATATGCATTTAAGTTTAACCCTTTAGATAATTCTTCTGATCAGAGAATGGCACCAAGAAGCACATAATTGCTTTTTACTAAGAGTAAGAAGGACAGCAGCAATAATGATAATACAAACTGTGAACAGATTAAAGATATTTTATCTATCTACCAGCAGAAGTGTATATTTGCCCTGGAAAATAGATGGTATATCATTTCTACAATTATTTTACTCTGAAATTGATGAAGAAAAAAAAGAGGGAGAAAAATTCACTTAAAAAGCAGTGTTAATATGAGCAGTATCAATAGATATAAATAACTTGTCTGCCAAGAGATTAAGCCAGAAATGTGATGCATAAAGAATAAGATATAACAAATGTTTGGCAAATTCTTGAAATGAAACTAGGAAATGTTTTTAAATAGCTACAGATGAATGATATATGTAACAAAAATGGATCAGCAAAGTGTTTAGGGCCAAGTTAGTTGAAAAGAAGCACAAAAATGTGAATACACAGAAAATTAAACCACAAATCTTTCTAGATATGGGCACCGGAACAACCAAGAATAGCCAACTTGAGCATAAAGTAGTTATTTTCTGATGAGTTTGGGCAATGGAGACAGCCAAATCATTAGAAAAGAAAAGGAAGCAGAGGAAACAATTTAGTCAGAATTGGAAATTTAGCCCAAGCAGAACTACTTCCCACACTATGTTCCCCTGGCTGTCCTTGAACCCCAGGCTCAAAGGAGTCTCCCAACTCGGCCTCCTGAATGGCACCTTGCTCTCAACAGAAAGTGATCCTTTGTTTGCTTGCTTCCTTGCTGAAATGGCACGGATCTATCAAGGACTTTTTTTTTTTTTTTCTTCAGAAGGAAGCTGCCCCAAACAGCTAAAAGCACTCATACTGTTCCAGTATTTCTCCTGAAAGCCTCATGTGCTTGTAGGAGTGGAGGGCTTTGGAAGGTGGTTGGAAGAGGGCAGAATAGCTGGCCTGCTGTTAGGAGGTGGAGTCTGCTTGCCCCCAGGGGAGAGGATCTAGAAGGGTCCATCTCCCTCCTTGGCTCCTCCCTTCTTGCTCTCTTTTCTGGCTGCCATAAGAGGAACAGCTTTTCCTCAGTCATGCTGTTTCTTCTTTGGAGTCAACTGATCATGGACTGAAATGTGAGCCAAAACAAACCTCTCCTTCTTTAAATTGTGGGTGTCAAGTACTGTATCTGATTGATAACAAAGTGACCAAGACACCTAGGCCCTCCTCCATTGTAACCTCCCTTATACAGAGCCCTGCTTTAGCTTTCTGTCACAACAATGAAAATACCTGAGATAATTAACTTATAAAGAGAAAAGTTTGGGTTGGGATGTAGCTCAGTGAGGGAGTGCTTGCCTAGAATGCACTAATGTCTTGGGTTCAATATCTAGGAGTTCAGAGAGAAAAGGTATACTTCAGTTCACAGTGGCCCCTTTTATTATAGGTAGCACAGCATGGTGTGAGTATAAGGTAGAAAAACTTCTCACATTATAGCCAGGAAGCAAAAGACAGCAGAGAGGGGAAGAGGTCCCACAACTTCCTTCAAAGGCATGCCTCCAATCCTAAAGACTTCTCATCAGGCCTTACCTTTTAAAGATCCCATTACTTTCCAGTAATGCCTCCTTAACACAGGAGCCATTGTGGGACATTCAAGATACAAACTCTGGAAAGCTAAAGCAGAAGAATCTCAAGTTCAAACTTAGCCTCGGATAGTTAGTGACTCAGTGGCACCTTATCTCAAAATAGAAAATAAAACACAGCTGGGGAAATAGCTCAGCACAAAGGCTCTGAATTGACTTGCCAGTATCTTTAAAAAAAAAAAAAATCAAGATTCAAACTATAGCAAGCGCTTTATGTCTTATTTAAGGCATAAATCTTATTCTCAAATTATAGAAACTTGTTTTAAGTTAGGGTTTCTTGACCTTTGCACGACTGATATTTGGGGCCAGGTAACTCTTGTTGTGGAAGCAATCTTACACATTGTAGGATGTTTAGAAGCATTTTCGGCTTCTACCTAGTAAATATCAGCTGTACCTCTTCCCTTCTAGCTGTAAAAACAAAAACAGAAACATGTATTCGGACATTGCCTAATGTCCCCAGGGAGTGAAAGTGTGGTGTGTGTGTGTGTGTGTGTGTGTGTGTGTGTGTGTGTACAAAACAATCACTAGTTAAAAAAAAAATCACTAGTTTAGAGGATAAAGGGATGGCCATCCACCTCTACCTCTTACCATACTGATGAGGAAACCAAAACCAGGCATATTATGTGTCTTCACAGCTGCTTAATGGCAAATCTAATCCAGGAACCCCAGACTGTCAATTTCAGGAACTCTTTCACACTCCAATTTTAACCAGTGGCATGCCGCCATTATAGTTTCTTCATCCCTGATAGCAACTCTATTATCATTTTTATTTCAGTAGGGTTTTTTTTTTGTGGTACCCCAATTTTTTTTAATAAGGGGAAATCATTACTTTCAGTGGCTGGTGCTCTTCAACAGATACCCTGCCCTGTCTGGTGTGGAAGAACACTTCTCTTCACCCAGAAAGTGAGATGAAGCTTCATCTTTCATTCACTCCAATGTACAGTGAATCTTCTCCATGTTCTTATTCCTTTTCACCATCATCCGTTTTTATCTTCTCTTCCAGCTAAAAGCTCTGCTATGGTTTGCATAAGTGTCCCCCAGAGGCCTATTGATTAACAAGCATAGTTCCCTAGCTCATGGTACCTTTGCATGGAGATAGAAGCTTTTGGATATAGCTGATACATGTCCTGGAAGGGAAGACTTGGACCTCTGCTTTCAGTCCTACTCCACTATAAGGTGAGCAGCCTCCTCTGCCGCACATCCCCATCATGATGTACGGCCTCACCATAAACCTCAAAATAATGGAGCCAGTGGCCCATGGATGCAAACTCCAAAACTATGAGCCAAAATAAAGTTTTCCTTCTTTTAAATTTATTTATTTATTTATTTATTTATTTATTTATTTATTTATTTATTTAATTTTAGGGGAGGGTCTACAGGGTGTTCAGGGTCTCACTACTAGATTGGACTCATAGCAATCCACCTGTTTACAGCCTCCCAAGAGCTGAGATTGCAGGCATGTGCCACCATGCCTGGTCTCAATTCCCATCTCAGCATAGCAGGCCCCCTTATTTTAAATTTAAAAATTATTACCTCAGGTATTTTGTCACAGTAACAAAAAGCCAACTAATGGAACCTCCTTTCCTAGGAATTTGCCTGATCCTTCTGGTCCAGTTGCCTTGTTTCCCCTGGCCATTATTTCCTGGCCACCATTATTTTCAGCCTTAAATGCATTTCTCTTTCTACTGATTAGGCTCTCCCAGTTGTTTAAATGTATGGACTCAGGAACCAGCCCATGTGGACTGTAATCCCACTTTTATCATTTATAAGTTAGTTGGCCTTGGACCTCTGTCTGTTTTTTCATTTATAAAATTAGGATGATAATATTACCTAATATATTTGTTCTTAAGATAAAACTATTTCATTCATGTAAAGCATTTAAAATAGAGTGTAGCATATGGGAGTCGTTTGTTTGTATTTGTTTTGGTCTTTTTGAGACAGGGTCCTACTATGCAGTTCAGGATGGCCTTTAAGTTACTTTGTGGCACAGACTGGCCTCGAAATCACAGGAATCCTCCTGCTTCAGCCTCCCAAGTGCTGAACTGACTATAGGTGTGCACCACCACACCTAGTGAATGTATCACATGGTAAGTAAACTATGATTTTTGGTAAATAAATATGTATAATAAGAACAAATTGCTCTCTCTGATGCCATGATTGTTGCAAATGTTTATATGTCTTCCCTTGTCTACCTATTTCTTCTTCAAATAAATTTATTAAATTAAAAATATAACTACTCAGGGGCCAGGGAGATAGCTCAGTAGAATAAGTGCTTGCTTGGCAAGTGCAAGGTCCTGAGTTCAACCCCTGGTACCACCAAAAATTAAAAAAATAAATTAAGAAGCACCATGTTTTACAAGATCTTGAGTCAACTAATCTCTTAAAAATTATACAGGAATCTTTGGATAATATTTTAGGGTTTTTGAGACATTTATGTTTCCACAACTAGTCCACAAATATACAACTAGAAGTGCACACACAAACACATACACACACAGTTACTGCTAAAACACCACTTTATCACACATTTTGCCAGCTTGTCATATTTTTCCAATGCTTGATTTTTCAAAAACAATTTTTCTTGGAAATTTTTGCCTCATATACTTTTCAGTTTTTATAGATCAAGATGTTAATAAAAATAAACTTGGGAAAATTGGATGAGTGTTGTCATATTTGAAAATATCAAGATTTCTAAGAAGAAAAATTTTATGTTTTTCCCTTTGTAGTATACAAGTACTTATGCGGAAATCCACCTATGGCATTAGGTGGATGTACTTCCACAGAAGCTCAAATTTACCAGACTATACATTTATCAAAATTAATATTAACATATGTATACTTTAATGGCATATATACAGGTTAACAATGTGGAGTGAGGGATAGTGACTCAGAGAAAATATCTTGGAATAAACCAAACCTAAGATACTGATATCATCATATCAGGTGCTAGTATGTATTGGTGTTACACACCAGCATTATATCTTTATAAGGCTTCAATGAGTGCTATATAAAAGACTTGGAACATGTTTAGTATCTTTTAACTGCTTTGGTCCAACATGAAGCAGAAGAACTAAATAGTAAGTTTCTTAGAAGCTTGAGAATTTATTATATCTTTGTATTGGTAAATTTTAAATGCTGGTATTGTGCCAGGAGATGGCCCAGTAGAATAAGCACTTCCCTGGCAAGCACAAGGGCTTGAGTTCAATCCCCGGTTTGAAAAAAAAAAAAGCTAAATTAAACGCTGGCATTAATTTCCAGGTAAGCAA
The DNA here is from genome assembly GCA_004027165.1 of Ctenomys sociabilis. NCBI lineage: Eukaryota > Metazoa > Chordata > Mammalia > Rodentia > Ctenomyidae > Ctenomys > Ctenomys sociabilis. The sequence continues at coordinate 66,831 of PVKA01006478.1, forward strand.
GAACCTGTTTATTCTGTCACCTCAAGACTGAGCTAATGATTTTTTTTTCTGAGTTAATGATCTTGAATAGCTCTAATCAGTTATTTTCAAAATGTAGCTGTACCTATCCTTGAAGTTTCCAAAGAGCCTTTCAGGAGAGCTACTTGAAATTATTTTCACAATTGTTGTAATAGTATATTTGTTAATCATAAAAGTAATTTCATAATTGTTTATTATTTTTGTTTTTAAGTGCATTGCCATTTGCACTGATCATGCAAAAGCAATAGTGGGTAACACTAGTAACACCTTAACACAAATTATGATAATGATACTGTGAGTCATGGTTTAGGATTTTTGCAAGGTGAACGATATAGTACGGGACAGGTTTTATAATAGTATTTTATAATGAATCACCCAAGAATCTCATGCTACAAGGGCAGGAAACCTATCCACACACTAAATATGAATCTAGCCGAGGGCCTAGAGTTCATAACAATGCCTCCCACCAGTCCAACTGGAGGCTTAGAGCTCACAACAAAGGCTCATGCAAGTCTGCTTCTTGAATCTGTGCTGCAAAGGCCAAAAGGTAGGTGGTGGAAGCTAGGAAGTCTAGGTCAATGGGATGAAAGATCTGCGCTAGCAGGCTGAGGGATCTGAACTGGAGCTAGGAAGCAACGCTCCAGGTAAACACCAGAGCTCCTCCAAAAGTACCACAGCCATCCTCAGCAACAGTGAGGTCCCAAGCTCCTCCAGTGATGAGGAAAGCTGAGTTCCCATGAGGAAAGCCAATGTGACAAGTTCAGTGCACAATCTTCCCCTCTGGAGCCAGGAAGTGATGCTTAAGATGAGGGCCCAAGATTCTCCAGAGTTCATTGGGAAAGCCAGCATGACGAGGTCATTCATCAGAACAGCCCAAGAGAACTAGCAGCTTCCAACAGCTTCTCCAATCAGCATCCCTAACAGCATTCTTAGCAACTTCTCCTGTTCTATATGCTACTGGCAACAATCCTCAGGTGGGCCTCCTGCACCCAACACTATGCTAATTTAATTCACCTGGGTGTAGTAAGCTGATCACCTGTTAGAAATCCATTACACCGTCAGATTTCTCTTACTATCAACCTAAAATAACCTATAAGGAAAAAAATTAGTATGGCTCACAGTTTTAGAGATTATAGGTTTTTTTTTTTTGTTTTTTTTTGTTTTGTTTTGTTTTGTTTTGCAGAACCAGGGATTGAACTCAGGCCCTTGCACTTGCCAGAGAAGCATTTATTTCACTGAGTCATCTCCCCAGCCCCTAAGTTTTAGAGATTTTAGTCCATGATCAGTTGGCCCTATTGCTTTGAGCCTATGATGGGGCAGCAGATGATAGTGAGTGTACACTGAGGAACAAACTGGAAAGCAAAAGAAAGAGGAGGAAGCCAGGATCCTACAATGCCCTTCAAGGGCCTGCCCCCAGTGATGTAAAAAAGACCTTCCATTAAGCCCCACCTCTCTCTCTCTCTTTTTTTTTTTTTTTTTTTTTTTGTATTTTAGGGAAGGGTCTATTACTAGATCAGACTCATAGGGATCCACCAATTACAGCTTCCCAAGAGCTGGGATTACAGGCATGTGCCACCATGTCCAGTCTCTATTGCCATCTCAGCACCCCCATGAGTTGGCCAGCACTCCTGGCCCCTCCCTCTGGCCAGCTGCACCTGCTTGCAGGCACTTTAATCTGCTGAGCTATTTGGCTAGCCCTTAGGCCCCACCTCTTAAAGACTTTACCACCTCCAAAGCATTTACCACAAGGGAACTTTGGAGGTCATTTAGGACCTAAACTAGATCTGGTACCAATGTGTAGTAGTAAACATGCTATTTATTCTTCACTCTGGTATATTCATGAAAGGAATAAAAGCTTGTATCACCTAAGAATGTCCCTGCTGAAGCAACACTTTTATTAAATGCAGTCCCTTGTGTATTTTTGATAGTCCATATGATGAAATGGGAATTACCATACAGCACTTTTATTGCATTCTGAGATACAACGGTTGACTTGAGATAAAGCACTCATGCCATTATTTGAGTTCTGAGGAAACTAGCACATTTTGCACAGAACACTTACACTTCAGCGAATGACAAATTACAGTATTCAGATTAGGCAAACATTTTCTCAAGAGTTAATAAAGCAAGACCTCACTTCAAGACCTCAATATTGATATTACTTGATACTAATGATAAAATTTAAACTTCCAAATGAAAATAAAAGTTTTGGGAAATTCATACACATCTCAGTGGGCTTAATAACTATCCAACACTTAAATACTGTACTTTCATAAGATCAGTAGTAATATAGTTTGAACGAATATTGTTCTTTTCATATTGCATAAAATGGTATGTGACAGTATTTAGAAGAGCTGTACAACTCAGTGAACTATATTTTCTGAATGGTCAATGCATGCTACTGAAGATTCAATCATCCAGAGGCAAAAGATCGTTTCAAAAGGTAGACAGATAAACAGGTTTCCTTGAGATGATTTCAGATTCCACATCGCAACTAACTTTTATGAATTAACACTTGTCAAGTGTTGGTGTAATAACAAAGAAACATATCCACAATTATCTGAAAACTCTATTAAACAACTAAAACTCTATTAAAATATTCCTTAATTTTTATGAAACCAGATTTTCTATATATAGCACAATCAAAATAAAATATTACCACATTAAATGGAGAATCAAATATAAGAATGCAGTTTCCTCTTAAACCAGACATTACAAAGATTTGCAAAACTGAAAAACCACAATTTTCTTCACTTTTTTGAAGTTTGAAAATAGATTTACTATAAGCAACCCTGAAGTTAGTCTACCTGGACCCAAATCTGACACCTCAGTTTCCTCCTCCTATAAAATGGAAAGAGTAACCTTACTTGAGTGCTTAAAATTCTCCTTTATTTATTTATTTTTTTGGGGGGGCAATACCAGGAATTGAACTCAGGGAAGTGCTTATTCTACTGAACTATATCCCTGGCCCCTTTTCCTCTATTTTTGATATAAATATCTACACCTATATAAAGTATGCCTACATAAATATAAATATCTATACCTATATAAATTAAAGGTTCTTTTATGTTCTTAACAATTTATGAGAGTGTAAAGCTATTTTGAGAACCTTTTTTTGTCAGTACAGGGTCCCTCTATGCAGTTCAGACTCATAGTAATCCTCCTGTTTCTGCCTCCCTTAGTTCTGGGATTATAGGTGTACATCACCATGCCTGGTTCTGGGGCTGGTGCACCTAGGGTTCCAGGTTGAGAGTCAAAATCTTAAGAACCATTATACTAGATAGTTACCTAAACTTTAGCTTCTATAACCTTTCATAGAAATATAGGACTTAGGGCCAAATCTTACAGTAAGAAATGATCACTTCCTAGTAAGGGTAAGCAGAACATTATTGGGAGTTAGAGTAGGACCCTACTAACTCATTTTCACAGTCACAGCTAAGTCTGTTATCTCAGGACTACTAAATTGAAGCAGAGGCAAGCCAAAATCATGGCTTTGGAAACAGGCTGCCCCTCTGTAATAAGGAAAAACAAATTGCTGACTAAGTCCCTTTTGATCAGGAATCTTATTTGTTCTCCATACGTGCATCTACATACTCACTAGGGAGAAACTTGTTCTTCCATGGGTCAAACAAGACAAAAGAGATCTGTAACTGGATATCACCAGCACCCACAATTTCTGGTCAAGGAGAGATGTAAAAGTGTTAGAATGTTCCATTGCTGAAATTATACCTTGGTTGTGTGCAGACCTTCAGCTTCTAAGACAGATGTGGCAACCCTTCTGTTGTCTGTCTCCTTTTCAAAGCCAGCCTTGAACGAAGCTCAGTTGCTTTCTGATTTTTGTCATGAGTCTGAAATTATACTATGATACCTGTATTTTGTTTAGTGTATGGATCTAATAAGGAATTAGAACCATGAGAATCCATTAGACACATTTCAGCCACTTGGTATTCCGAAATTTCTAGAATGAAGAGAGTTAAAATACGATCTAATTCAAAAATAGGTTGTCATCCAAGAGGAAAAGGAAACATGGACCAATTCTGTCTTCAGAGGAATTGTTTCTGAAAACAGAAGACAGAGAACATCACCAATAAATTTAAAGCAAGAAATGACTAGAAAGCACCTCACAGACTGACTCTTCAATTCTTTTTATCATTGGAGAAAGCTCTCCTTCCATATTGAGCCAATCCATCTTGGTCATAAATTACCACCTATCTTCCTTAAGACTGCCTGCCAAATGTCAGGCAAATAAATAATTATTCGTGTGAACACTAGGGGTAGCCTGCCTGGATCTGAATCTCAGGCCTCAATATCTTCCTCTGTGAAACGAAAAAAGTGACAGTATTTTTATAAGGTGCTTGTGAAGATTACCTGAGGTGATGCACACAAGCACTTATTACACGGCGCACACTAAATGCCAAATAAATTGTAGATATTAGGGAGAGTCTGTGCTTTGTATTTTCATCTACAAGCAGATTTTCCGTTATTTTTTTTCTACATAAACCCTTCCCAGGCTGCTGCTTTCGGAAACATCTGGTCCTTCATAATACTGAGTCATCATCAAGATGCGGAGTTTCCCAAGTCATCTCTCTCACTGCTCTCTAGGGCTCCCTCTCCTGACGGCTTAGCGCTGCGTGACCCAGACCTAAATTCTGTGACTGAAATCTCTAGGGAATGGACTCCCTGTTTTGAGGGAGTGTCTCCAGTTCCCCACTCTACGAGAGTAGACTGAGGCCCCAGGGGGCGGAGCGAGACTCCCGGGTGAGAACGAGGCTGGGGACAGGACCGCGCGGCACCCCGAAAGATAGGTGGGCCTCGGTGAGGCCACACCCCGAGGTGAGCGTGCTGGGGGCGGGGTCACACCCTGAGGTGAGAGCGAGGCTAGGGGCGGAGCACGCCGCGCGGCCCCCTGGAGGTAGGGGGTGTCCACGCCCTAGGGACCTTTAGGGAAACGCTAGTCGACTAGTCGGGGGAGCGCGCCGCCGCCCCCCAGGCGTGAGGCAGCGCAGAGGTTAAAGCGACCGACGCCACCTGGGTGCGGCTGAGGAGACCCACGAGCCAGCGAATCCCGCGCGGGCGCGGCGAACAGGTGCCCGCGCGCGTCAGGCGCCGGCGAGGGGCGGGGAGAGAGGCGCGGCCGGAAGCCCGGGGCGGGCTGCGGCCGGCCGGGTGAGCGAGCGGACTGGGGAAGGCAGGAAAGAGCTCCCCCGGCTTGCGGCGCGCGATGTGGAGCCGTCACCTCGGCCTCTGCAGCAGCCGCCGCCGTCGCCGCTGCTGCCGGGGCTGCCGACGAGTCGAGGGACATGGAGCGCGGCTGCAGAGGGAGGCCGCCGGCAGCAGTGGCAGCGAGCGTCGTGGCGACAGGGGAACGCAGCTCGCCCCGTGAGGCGCTGCCGGACCGGCGACGGCAGCAACAGCAGCAGCAGGGCGGCTGAACACCCGGCGGCGACGGCGGTGGCGGTGGCGGCGGCGGCGGCAGTGGTCCTCCTCGCAACCTCCCCTCCTGCTTCACCCCCCTTAGCCTTCCCTTCTTCGGCCTTCCCTTTTCCCACCCCTCCTCCTTTGCTTTCTCCTCCTCCACGTCTTCCCCGGCTCTCGCGAGCAGCTTAGGGCGGGGGCGCGTGCCGCCGGCGCGGGGGAGGGGCGGGCCGGCGCGCGCCTCCCCCAGGGCTCCCGGGGAGCCAGGGGGCGCGTGCCGCGAGGCTAGGCGCGGGGCAGCGCGGCGGGGCCCCTCCCCCTGCAGCCTGGCGCGCGCCGGTCGGGCCGCGCCGCTGCGGGCTCCGCGCGTGCGGGCCATGTCCGCCTTTTGCCTGGGCTTGGCCGGCCGCGCTTCAGCACCCGCAGAGCCGGACAGCGCCTACTGCATGGAGCTGCCTGCTGCGGCCGGGGACGCAGCCCGGGGTCCTGCCGCCGTCGCTCTAGTCTCCTTCCCTGGGGGCCCCGGGGAGCTGGAACTGGCGTTAGAGGAGGAGCTTGCGCTGCTGGCGGCCGGGGAGCAGCCGTCCGATCCCGGGGAGCATACTGAAGCTGAGCCCGGGCCTCCAGCCGAGGGCATCAGTCCGCAGTCTCCGCCTGCCCACGACCCTGAGTTGCTGTCAGTGATCAGGCAGAAAGAGAAAGATCTGGTGCTGGCCGCCCGGCTGGGCAAGGCGCTGCTTGAGAGGAATCAGGACATGAGCAGGCAGTATGAGCAGATGCACAAGGAGCTGACCGACAAGCTGGAGGTGAGGACCTCCCAGAATGGGTGGAATACTGAGCCATCTCAGGTACTCTTCGAGCCCAGGGTAGTTTTGGTAGCCATCCTCCGCCCACCTTATACTCCCCCCACCCATCCATGTTCACCCTCCTACATCGAGGAAAATCCTCAGGAATAGGAGGGAGGATTTCTAATTATCAGATCAGAGCATCTATTGAACCCACCAGAGTTTACCACCTTGCTCACAACAAATGGGCCCATACACAGCTCCCAGTGCTGTGGTGCCGTTCTATGTATGTACTGTACGCTGCATCTAAAATTGAGCATACAGTATGACTAATTTATACAGCACTGAGATGTCTGCACACAAATGAGAAAGTCGAGAAGCATTCGAAGTATGCTTCAGTTTTTCAGAGAAGTTAATCTATAATCAGGGTGTTAGCATAAAGCTTTCCAGTTTGGGCATTAAGGCCTCTAGATGCCCTTGTCTTAACTTCCTGGCAGCACAGAGTTGTGGGAAACAGGTGCCCCTAAAGAAGCTTTATATAGTCTTAAAATACTAAGGGATTAAGAAATGTGATTCCGTTGCCGAAATCAGGCGAGGGGAGGCGAGGCGGGGCGAGGCTCAACATGTAACCACTGGTAGTGGATTTAATGTGGGCCTCAAAATTTGTGTGTATTTAAATTACATTTGTGTGTGTGTGTGTATTTGAAGTCTTAGGTCTGCAGTTGGATGACAGGTACAAACTATAAGAACCATATTTATTGTAACTATTGTTATAAACACCTTTAAAGTATCTGTAATGTTTTCTGTCAGTTTCTTGGATCCAAGTCATTCAAGTTATATTGTTTTCTTTCCTAACTAAAAAAGAGCCTTGAATACAGTACAGAATGCTAAGGCTTCTAAAATTAGAGGGATTTGAAAAAGGAAGGTCATTAATGAACAGTGGAAACAAGCTTTTGCTTTTCTGACTCTGTATTTACTATTACCCAGTGTGAGTACAGTTCTTTTCATTTTTAGTTACAATAAAAGTAGTTGCAGATTAAATAAGGTCTGAAGTTGATCCTAGTTGGGTTCCATATCACTGAACAGCCAGAGTTTGGATTAATGAGATTTAAGTGTCTGTGGTCTAGTGGTGTATCAAAAGAGAAAAAGGTAAAAGAAGGAAACCAGAAAGTGCCCTTGTTAACTAGGTCTGCCAGCTGATCAGCTCCTTAGATATGTCTCTGAAAAGTCGTTTGTGAGACCTGTGAGTACACTGCCAAAAGGCAACTAATGAATTGAATTGTTTAATTTGCACTTGAAGTAGAGGTTTAGAAATAAAAGGGTGTCTTTCCTAAAGATTCAGTTACACAACTCTGTAAAGAAGTACTACTGCAGAGATTTATACTTGTGATTGGAAATTCCTTCTGTGGAGGACTTGATTAAAGAGACAGCTATCTTGAAAGGAACATCATATCAGTTTGATTAGTGATAGATTTCATAGTAATCCTGTGCGTGCAGTTACACACATCCTGATTTCCATAAGAGAGCCTTTATACATTTTTTCAAAGGAGAAGGACCTCAAAATTCTACTGTACAAAAAAAAAGCTTTATTATAAAGGAATAAATTACCTTTGGTATTTTGTAGCTGATTCTTTGGGTAACAATAAACAATCTTTTAAACTGTTAAGATCCTCACCATTCTGCAGGTCAGCATATGAATGGTTGTATTAACAATTATTTTAAATTGTAGAAGTTGCCCTCACATATATTGTGGATATATTTAATGCTACTGACCATTGCACTTAAAAATAGTCATGACAATTGTAGGTTTTGTGTTTTACTGAAACTTAGAACAATTAAATTTAAATTTTTATTCATCTGATAAAAATAATTGGCTAAAGCTTATTTTAATATTAAGTATATTTGAAAACAGTAAAACCAATCTGTCTCTGTCTGCCTCTCCATCTCTCCCTTTCCCTTTCCCTTTCATTCTTTTCCTCACTCTGTTTCCTCTCTCATTCCTTGCTCCTTTCTCTCCTTCCTCTCTAGTACTGGGATTGAATCTAAGGGCTTCTCATTGAGCTGTAACCCCAGCCCATTTTTATTTTGTGTGTGTGTTTTGCAGTAGGATCTCATTACGTTGCCTAGGCTGCAGTCAGACTTGCCATCTTCCTGCCCATCAGAATGTTGGGATTACAGGCATAATCAAATGCTCAGGTTGTTTTCATCTTTTTTGGTATGGAGGTTTACTAAGTTGCCCAGGCTAGTGTCCAACTCTTGGGCTTAAACAATCCTACCTCATCCTCTCAAGCAGCAGGGATTACATATGTACATTTATTTCTATGCTGATCAGAGATTTTTTTAGTGTACATTTAAAAATATCATACAAAATATTACCATTAATTGCTTTTTTTGTATGTAGTGGTTTTGAGAATCAAACCCAGGGCTTTAAGCAGGCACTCTTCCACTGAGCTACTCCCACCCAACTCTTGGGCTTAAACAATCCTACTTCAGCCTCCCAAGTAGCTGGGATTACACATGTACATTTATTTCTATGCTGACCTCTAAGAGATTTTTTTTTTTAGTGTACATTTAAAAATACCTTACAAAAATATTGCCATTAATTGCTTTTTTGTGTGTCTAGTGGTTTTGAGAATCAAACCCAGGGTTTTAGGCAGACACTCTTCTACTGAGCTACTCCCACCCCAACCCCTATTAATTCTAGTGTCACTTATGAGAATGATAAGCCTGATTTAACACAAAGCCTGTATTTTCAATTAAATTGAATAAAACATTTGGGAGTAGAGATCCAGCATGTAAAGATTTATAACTTGCCAAAAGCTGTCAGATACTGAAGTCAAACATTTTTTTCACAGGTTGATTTGAAAGATACATATGAGTGGACTCAGAGGATGGTGACTTTACTATTAAATTAGTTTTATTTTAGTCTCATGACAGCTGTAAAATTGATATCTTTCTGCTGTAAGGTGGCACATGCCTGTAATCCCGAGCTGAGACAAGGAAATCACTGCTAGTTTGAGACCACCTTGAGCTATGTAGTGAGTTCAAGGTCAGCCTGAACTACATAGTGAGACTGTCTCAAAAAAGAAAAGAAAAAAATTGATACTTTTCTAACAGGACAAACAAAGCATTTTCAAGCTCTTTTCTACCTAGTCATGGGTTAATATTGATTATCTTTCCAGTGCAGAATGCCAAACTCAAGATTTTGTTCTTGTTGTTCCTGGGAATTGAACCCAAGTCCTTTGGATTGAGTTATATCCCTAGCCTTTCTTACTTGTTTTGCTTTTCAAATAAGATCTGAGTTAGCCAGGCTGGGCTTGAACTTGTAATCTTACTGCCTCAGCCTTCCAGAATGCTGGGATTATAGATATACACTACCATAACTAGCCAAAGCCAAGATTTTTTGTCATTTTAAGCATAAAGTCATTTCAGGCATCAATTTGATCCAAACTATTTCCTCATTAAAGGCATACTTCGTGAAGTCTTTACTGATTTAAAAGTTAACATAGACGATTTTTAGCTTTACATCTTAACCCATGTTAAAATGAAAACATAGGTTAAGTGGAAAAATGTGGCCACTTTTTCCATCCTTGAATTAACTAGACTGCATTTTATTCATTCATTTTATATATTTGAAGTTCTTAAGACTTTAAAATTTCTTTTGCATTTGTAATTAGCTCTTTGAGTTAAGAATTTATATCCAGCCAAATCCTTAGTTTTTTTTCCTAGCCTATGAATTAAGATACTAGCTTGCACTTACATACTTTCATTCTTTGGGGATTAGAAATTTATTTTTGTATGGGAGTCCACCTTTTCCTTTATGAGTGAAAGTAGATTCTTACTGCAGATGTGATCTGTGCCCTCAATTATATATATTTTTAAATGTATTTAGTATAGGATCTGTTGGGTGTCACTACACACATCTTATAGTGATCCTTCCTGTTTTTCAGCCTCCCAAGCACTGTGATTACAAGTGCACGCTACCAGGTCTCAGTGCACCCCAGGGGTGGGACTGGAAGGCAGGGCGGGATTGAACCCCTAGCTAAAGCAGGTGCTTTAATCTGCTGAGCTATCTGGCCTGCCCTTCAATTATATTTTTGTCTTCCTGTAGGCCAGTTCTCAGGATTCTGTTATGGGTATAGTACTAGGGATTGAACCCAGGGCTTTGTGCTCATGAGTTCTACCATCAGGCTACACCCCCAGTTCTTTATAAATTTTGAGACAAGGTCTTGCTAAACTGTTCCATGCTGCCCTGGAATTTCTAATCCTTCTGCTTTAGCCTCCTGCGTAGTGGGATTGTAAGCATGGTGCTACTGTGCCCAGCTGTCTATTACTATATTTTAAGATGGATGGAAGGTGATGAAAATTAGTGTCTACCAGATGTAAAGGACCAAACCCAAGGATCCTGATTTACATTGTTTTTGGTCCTCTTGGAAAACAGTACTTTTTTTCTTTGTGTATTTCAAGAACCATATGTTAGACTTAGGAGAACAGTTTCACTTTTTAAATTTTTTTCTCTGGAAAGGGCAAGGGGACATGAATTCAGTTGTGTTATGTACATATACCAATTCCCCATGATGAAGGTAGTCATTATGAACTAAAAATATGTAATAATAAAATTTTAAACAATAAAAATAATCTTTTCCCAAGAAATCAATTTTGATAACTTACAACTTTTGTGGTTCTGAATTTTTAAGTACCTATTTTAAATGATTAGTTTTAAAAGTTATAGAGAAATTGAAAAAATAGTACACAGTGTTTTTGTATACCTACAGTAGTTCCTTGCTATTTGGCATTTTGATTTTTGCAGACTCATTGTTTTGGAGGTTTTCAAAAATATTAATATAAAAAATTATAAATTATTTTTAATAAATTATTTATATTGGATTTTTTGGTATGGGATTTTGCAGTACCATACAGTTGTTATTAAAATTACATACAGATTTACAAGTTTAGAAAATGATTAAGAACATTAGGAGTGTTTTTAAAGTGTAGAAAAGGTTTATAAAAATGTGAGAAAGGTTTATAAAATCTTAAGTTGTATAGATATTAACGTAAATATAACATCACTGTTTTGCTGATTTTTATGTATCACAGGGGTTCCTGAACATAATCTCTGTGATAAGTGAGGGACCATTGTACATTGTTTCCTCTTAATGAAATCTTATATTAGTATGGTACATTTGCCAGAATTAATGGTGCATTATTACCAAGTAAAGTCCTTAAAGTATTTAAATTTCCTTAGCCTGTACTTTATTACTTTTTTTTTCTTGCCAGGATCCCATCCAGGACACCATGTTACATTTAGGGTTTATATCTCCTGAGGTTTCTCTTTGTTGTGCCAGTTTATTAGACTTTTCTTGTTCTGATCACATTCATAATTTTGATGTTCTTTTAAATATTGTATAACCTTGAAAAAGAAAGGAGAATATAAACAAACAGACCTCCATACTTCCTGACATTCTGCCTAGGGTTTATTGATTAGGTTACCACTTACATGTAAATACAAGTCTAAGAGAAACCTTTCTTTTCTTAGACCAACAGCTAAATGTTGTACAAAAGACTAAATTCTATCTGTTTATTAATAGGTCAGTCTTGATTTTGTCAAAAGGTTAGGAAACCTGAAGTAGATGATATTGTCTCTTGTTACAGAAATACCAGAGGGCAAGAGATAGTTCAGTGGCACAGTGCTTGCATGGCAAATCCTGAGTTTTGCAGTACAAAAAAAACACAGAAATATCAAAACAGATTAGACTGATCAGTACCACCTGTCTTCAGTCCTTCCCCTCAAGTGGATTGGATTGTTTTAGTTGGTTGGTTGGGGTGTTCACGAGCAGCTGTTTGCTGAATATTTTTAAGTCTCTCTGTTCTTTTAGAACACAAGCCTAATTTATCTGGCCTCTCAGTAACACTGATTACTGAGTTCTTGTTATTGCCTTCTGCTCAGTCTTTTCATTTGGAAAAATTCAGTAAAACCAACTACCATGGTTTTATGATTGCAATTAGCATTTGTTTCCACAATCTTTCTTTATGAAGTTTCTATAATGGTTGAAACATTCTCCATTTTAGAAGTTTAGCACCTGTTAAGGAAACTGAACAAAAAAATCTCATGTTAGTGAGAAGTCTTTTCCTAGTCATTGTTTTTCCAACATACCCCACACTGATGTAAAGTTATATGACTTTTTCAAATATATTACAGTAGCTACAGCTGAATGGGTGATCCCCATAAAGTAGTCAACTTGGAGTTTTCATTGAAAACTGCCTTTGCCTATGTGCTCAACATTTTTATTTTGGATTGCCATTTTTATCTTTTGACTGCACTTAATCATGGCAAATTTTCTTTTTAGGGTTAAATTTGACTTTCAGAAATGTTCACAGGTCACCCAGAGTAAAGTAAGAAATGATCATAGGGTAAAATGGGATAATGTTTTTTAGATAGGCCTCAGATGTGAATAAATAGGACCAATTTTCTTGCATGACAATAATCTGGCCCTTGAGGCTTTACAAAAGTATTTCAAAATATATTTTGTTTCTTTTTTTTTTTTTTTTTAATATATTTTGATAGCTGAGAATTACAACAAAACAAGAGTGCAGCTTCCTAAGAAGGGATGACTAAGTTCTCTGGAGAGGGTTTAGGTGCTCGTGTTAGGTTGTAGAGACAATCTTAGTGCATCAGAATTTTCCTATAAAATTATATCTCAGACTTCATTCAGTAACTCAACTACTTGTGTTGCCTCATTTGTAAGGAGAAATGATTAGCTAAAGGATCTCGGATTCACCTTTGAAAATGCTATGATTGTAAGAGTATTATATTAACTGATACATAATAAATGGTTCCAAAAGAAGTCTCCTTAATAAGCACTTGGGCTATGGGACTCATTTTTAGTTTAAATGTATATAGCTTGCCAGTAGATTAGACGACTTGTTAAATTTCAAGTGAATTTATAAGTTAAGGCTTGTGTCTAGGAAACTACATGTAACATTAAATATTTCCAATAAGAATAATTTCCTCTGTGAAACCAGTTCTTTTCAGCAAGGAAAGGAAGGAGGTTGTATTTTTGTAGCTGAGTTGACAACTCGTCCTGTATGGCAGAATATTTTATTGTCTCAGTGGGGAAAAAAAGGAGAGGATAAAAAGAAACAAAAGTCTGGAATTTTAAAAAATTTATTTTATTTTATTTACCTGGTACATGGTCTCACTACGCAGCGTGGACTCATAGGCTCTTGTCTTAGCCTCCCCACCACTGGGATTACAAGTATATGCTACCTCTCCTGATTTCATGGAATTTTTAATAATTTTTAAATCCTTTTCACTTTTCACCCAGCACTTAGAACAAGAGAAACACGAGCTAAGAAGACGATTTGAAAACAGAGAAGGAGAGTGGGAAGGCCGAGTGTCCGAGCTTGAGAGTGATGTGAAGCAGCTACAAGATGAATTGGAGAGGCAGCAGGTTCATCTTCGGGAGGCAGATCGTGAAAAAACACGGGCTGTCCAGGAACTGTCAGAACAGAACCAAAGGTTACTGGATCAACTGAGCAGGGTGAGTCACAAGTTAAGAATTTATGTAAAATACTAAGATTTGAAAAAAAGCTTCTATATAATGCCAGGGATGTTGCTCAGTGGTCAAATTCTTGTCTTGCATGCACAAGGCCCTGAGTTTGAGAGAGGTTCTCAGGCTGATCTAAGCTCACTATGTGTACCCTAGGCTATCCTGGAACTCAGGGCAGTCCTACTATCTCAGCTTCACAAGTGCTGGGATTACAGGCATGTGCCTTGATGCTTAATAATTTTTGTTATCCCTTATAGCTCAAAAATCTGTGCTTCTTTTATCTAGAGAAAGTCTGTCATCTCTGGTCAAATTCTATTAATTCATTTAGCTTAAATATTAATGTTGGGGGCCGGGGAAATGGCTCAGTAGAATAAGTACTTGCCTGGCAAGCACAAGGGCCTGAGTGTAATCCCTGGTTCCATCAAAAAAAAAAAAAAATTAACAATGTTGTTTCTAAACTGAAAAGCTTAAGGAATTATCTAGAGCAAATGATTCATTGGTGTTACATCTGTAAACTATAAAAGTATGTGCCTTTAAGTTTTGTTTTACTTTTACAACAAGTAAAAATTTACTTCAGCTTTTATAGAGTGGCATCATGAAAGACTTAAGTAACCAAGGTCAAGACTGTAAGAAGATCTAGGGCTAAATAGGCAGAAATCTAAAAGCATACATCTTTTTAATAAATTGAGTAATGATACTAATGCCTTGCTCTATAAATCCACCTACTACCTTGATCTTTCTTGAGTGTTGAAAATAAAACTGCTAACTCTTCAACACCAGAGAGAAAAGAATTTCCCTTATTTTTAGATGAGCACTGCCTGGTCTGTCTGGTTAGTATTGGGTATTTGGAGAATGACTTAGGTAGGGCAGCCATATGGCAAATTTCTGAATCTACGCTGTGTGAGATTATTTTATGCATCATAGTTGCTTACAGTTGGTAGTCTGAGATTGGTGAAAGCTTCATACCTCATAAAAAAGTGTGAAGTAAATCCTATCAGTGGGGAAGGGAGAAGGAAAACTCAAAAAAAATGCTAATAACTTAGAAAATAATGAGTTTCCAGACAATACATGTGACAAGTGAGGGTTCCAATACTTGCTAAAGATCTTGCCTGTAGATTTCCCATCTAGAGAATTGGATCCGTTAAAAAGAAGAAAAAAAAAAACTTCAGTTCATGGGCTAGTGTTTCTGAATCAGTCTTAAAATCTTTTTCAACAACTAGGAAGGGAATTTCTGTCCTTGTAGAAAATTTAAGAGTTCTGAGTCATTTATTTTTCGTGAAAGATTAACCAGAAAGGTCTGGCCAGGTTGATTTGTTCAGAAAGATTTAATGCAACTCTGATAAAGTTTCTTATGGAAAGTTGTGAAATGAGTACAACAAATTGGAACAATCAAAGGGGAATTAAGATTTCTTGGGGCCTAAGTTCATGTTATCTGTGAATTACAAAGCAGGCTCAACCCTGCTTTGTAATCTGATGAACAACAGGTGACCAAGATGGATGAAAAGAGAAAACAAATGCCAACATAACAGGTTTAAAAAAAAAAAAGTGCTTGCTTCAGTAGCACATACTAAAATTGGAACAAAACAGAGAAGATTGGTATGGCCCCTGTGCAAGGATGACATGCAAAAAAAAAAAAAAAAATCCAGAACTGGGAATTGTCATTAACTGGATGACCATGTTCGTGCCTTGGTTTCCTTTCTTTAAAATAGGTCTAATAAAGGTAAGGATTGTTTCAGTGTTATGTTTACTAAAGCAATATTTTAATAGTTGTTTCATTTGTCTAGTTTCACTATAGACAATCTTGATAAGATACTTCCAAAAAACTATAAGAAAATAACAAGCATCTAGATCTAGTGAAAATTTTATCTTCTCTGGGCTTGAATATAGACCCTGGATGGTTTTGTGGCTTTTTTTTTTTCCTTTTTCATTTTAAGCAGGCCAAGTCCCTGGGGTTTTCATCAGCAAGTTTAGTTTGCATTTTATTACTGGGTATTCAGGACTAGTGGAGTTAAGGGTTTTGAAATGAATTAAGATTCTTCTAGGTCCTAGGACAAGCTAACAACCACCAGAGATACTAGAAATCTATGCTTTTTTTTTTTTTTAATGTATTTGGTGCAGGGTCTATAGGGTCTCACTATAAATCGGACTCGTATTAATCCTATTTCCAGCCTCCCCAAGTGCTGGGATTACAGACACACGCCACTATGCCCAGTCTTTTTTTTTTTTTTTTTTTCCCTGACAGAACCGGGGATTGAACTCAGGCCCTTGTGCTTGCCAGGCAAGCGCTTATTCTACTGAGCTATCTCCCCAGCATCTGTGCCCAGTCTTAATCACCGCCTCAGCATGCCCCAGGGGCAGGGCCCACACAACATGCCAGGAATCGAACCCTGCCCGCTGACCTCTGCCTAAGCAGGCACGTTAGTCCGCTGAGCTGTCTGGCTGGCCCCTGAGAAGTCCATGCTTTTTATCCAGTTTATATAATGTTTTTATAAGCTTCAAGTATAATATTTCTGTGATATTTTTCCAAAAGTATGTTTACATTTACTTTCTTTGGCTTCCATGTCCTCCAAGGTGGCTCTTCTTTAAAAAAACAAAAATACAGTTTTAGTGACATATAATTAACATACTATAAAATTTGCCCTATAAAGTATGTAATTCAGTGATATTTACTGTATATATATATAGTTGGACAGTCATTACCACTGTCTAGACTAGACGGCCCTAGAGAATATTTCACTTTCTCCCCAAATAAACCCTGTACCCATTAGCAGTCTCTTCGTTCTTTATAACCCCAGGCCCCCTGCCCTGTAACTCCTAGCAACCACTAATCTGCCTTCTGTCTCTATAAATGTGCTTATTCTGGACATTTCATATAAGCACCATCATATCATTTGTGGCCTTTGTGCAGTTTCTTTCATTTAGCATCGTGTTTGCAAGGTTCATCTGTGGATCAGTACTTCTTTCCATTTTATGACAACAATATTCATTTAAAAAAAAAACTTTATCTATTGATTAACTGATGAGCATTTGGGTACTTTCCACTTTTTGGCTATGTAAATAAAGTTGCCATGAACATTCTGGTACACCATT
>PVKA01006479.1:0-34309 GCA_004027165.1 Ctenomys sociabilis
CGCAGTCACTTGTAGCTCCTTCCTTTTTTTTGTTTTGATACTGAGGATTGAACTGATGACCTTGTACTTGCCAGACGGGCACTTGTGCCACTGAGCTATCTCCTAGCCCCTCCTTCCTTAACTTCTGAAACCTGCATTGCTCCTATTCCTGAGACAAAACAGTGCCCTTGAATATTAATTTAAAAATTCTCCTGGCTGGCAATTCTAGTTATCTTATGCTACATTCAGTGCATGTATGTAACAAATTCTTTACTTTTAATATGGAGAGGTTTGTAATTTTTATCAATAGAAAATCAGATTCTTTTCTTTTTAAAATTTATTTATATTTATATGTATGTATTTAGTACCGGGGATTGAACTTGTGACCTTGAGCTTGGTAGGCATGTGCTTATGCTGCTGAGCTACATCCCCAGCTCTAAATTTATTTTTTATTGCTACATTTTAGATACACATATTGATAAGATTCATCATAGAAAAACTGTACCTATATATGATATATCTGGTGCCTTGGTTACATGTGTTGTTACTGAGACAAAATACCAGACACCCAAAGTTAGGAAGTTTATTCAGTCTGAGGTTTGTAGAGGCTCCTGTTCATAACTGGTTGGCTCCAAGGCAAGGTGGCACACGGCAGGGGCATCAGTTCATGGGGGGAAGGCGGCAAGAGCCACACGAGACAAGCCTCTTTCTGTTCTCTATATTGTATGAAGGCTTTCCGCCCTAATAGCACACACACCCTAAATCCCACCCAAAACTGTGCCAAACCCAGCAGTGGACCGACTCATGAACCACACACCCTGAATCCCAGAGTCATACACTCCAGACTCAGTCACCCCTGAGAGAACCCTATGACCGCATGAGGCTTTGGGGGCAGACAGACAAAAGCTGTAACATTTTGGTTTTTTTTCCCATCCCCCTCCCCTCCCTTCAACCCTTCTTCTCCAACTTACTTACAAAAGCTTTGTTTCCATTTTTTTCTCTTCTGTTCTCGTTTTGTCTCTTGTCCCTTTTTCCTTTCCCTCTCCCCATCTCTTGGATCAGATTCTTTTCAACTCTTACTTAACAGATTTTTATTTACTTTTTTCTTTTGTGTCAAGGTTTTAATTATACCAGGCTGGCCTTGCATTTACTATGTAGCCCAAGCTGAGGCAGGAGGATTGCCATGAGTCCGAGGCCACCCTGGGCTACATAGAAAGTGAGAGATCACCCTGAACTATGTAGTGAGACTCTATCTCAATACCTATGCCAAAAAAACCCTTCATTCCCTGGCAAGCGCCGGGTCCTGAGTTCAATCCCCGGGTCCTGAGTTCAATCCCCAGTACTGCAAAAAAGAAAGAAAGAAAGAAAGAAAGAAAGAAAGAAAGAAAGAAAGAAAGAAAGAAAGAAAGAAAGATAGATAGATAGATAGATTTGGGCTGGGGAGATGGCTTAGTACAATAAGTGCTTCCCTGGCAAGGGCCTGAGTTCAATCCCCGGTTCCACCAAAAAAACCCCAAAAGATTATAGGTGTGCACACCTGGCTCTGAGGCTACTTTCCATAAGGTACCGTCAGCGAAAGGTGTGCTCAGCACTCACTTGTCTGTTTGGTTTTGGGTCAAAGTGGCCACCATACCCAGTCTTGCCTCAAGCATGGCAGGCCCCGGGAATCGAAGCGACCCCCCCCCCCGGGCCTGCTTGTGGGCACTTTAATCTTCTGAGCTATTTGGCAGGCCCAAAGTGCTCAAGGTAAAATGACTGCTCCTGTCTTAGGGCCACTGTTTCTTCTGAATGTTCTTAAATATCACGAACTTCCATGTTCTTTTTAAAAATTTATGTATCTATGTATGTATGTATTTATTCGTTTGGTACAGGGTCTCACTACACAGCTCAAACTTGTAGTTTTCCTCCTGTCTCAGCCTCCCCAGTGCTTGGATTCCAGGCTTGTGCCACCACTCTCCGTTTCGAGTGGTGGCTCGGCGCTCCGGGGGTCAACACAGCACGCGGTACCGGGATTTGAACCTGGGTCCTGTGCTTGCCAGGCAGACCTGGGTTGTCACACACTTTTTTTGCATTTTGAACAGGCCTCTAAGTTTGGTGTTCAGAAGCACAGTCTCTGCTGACTGTGCCCTAAAGTCATGTCTGAACCTAAATTACTGCTCTGAGGACCCACTACCTTTGCGTTGTCTGTTCTTAACTTTCCGTACTACCATTTCCACTAGTTCCTGCAGCACAGGTTAAGTGTTGGAGAAGCGGTAAGATACAGCACTTGACAGTGCTTAAGAACGGGCAGTGTGTACGCATGCGCGCTTCCTGGAGCCTCCCAGTTTTTCCTCCAGGCCCCAGTCTTCCATCAGGCCCAGCCCAGGTTCGGTTTACTAAGGCGTCTTAAAACGGGTTCCCGATCTCAGCCACTTTGGCGACCTCAGCTTAGGGATATAATTGTTGAAACCTTCGCCAGGACTTTCTTCTCTGCGCAACTTTCAGTTTAGCTTCGCGCTCTCATCCCTGGAGCAGCGGCACCCTCCACAAGCTGACGCGGTTGCCTAGCGACACGTTTTTCCCAGGAGGCCCAGGGTGTTGTTTTTCTTAGCCAATCAGAGACGCGGGGCGGTTTCTCCGCGGCCAATGGAACGTCGGGGCAAAGCCCGCGGCGGTTAAACGTGGCTGGGGCTGGTGACTTGGACCTGGGGCGGCCGAGCTAGGGCGGCTCGGCTCTGCAGCGGTTCTGCGGGTGTGGCGCGGCCCAGCCATGCCGTCCCGAGTGGAGGACTACGAGGTGCTGTACACCATCGGCACGGGCTCCTACGGCCGCTGCCAGAAGATCCGGAGGAAGAGCGACGGCAAGGTGAGCGCGGGCCCCGCCCCCGCGGCGGCCTCCGCCGGATCGAGCGCCCTGGGCCCGCGAGGGGACGCCTGGCCTGTGGTTTGGGCGCCCGAGGTCTCGCGCGTCTCCCCTGGGTCGGCATCCGGTATATATTTGTTCCTCCCCCACTTCCTCCGTCTCCCTAGCGTGTTGCCTAGGTGACAGCTAGCGGGTTCCGGAGCTATTGTTGGAAAGACCGAGCAGCCCTGAGGCCGGGGAGGGGCGGGGCCACCGGAGCCCGGAGCGTGGATTCCTGCATTCCGCCTGCGGTGCGGGTTGTCCTGGAGCGGAAGGAACAGCGGAGGGGAAGCTGCTGGCTGAAACAGGGCCTCGCCTGGGCTCTCGCGTCCCGGGTCGCACGGCCGCCCGCCGGGCCCCGGACCTTGACGGCTTCTCCTGGGCTTTGACTGAACTTCCGGCTCGCGTTTCCCATTCAACAGACAGGAATAGGCGCCTGCCCAGGGTGATCCGCTGTCTGCACCCTGCTGCGCCCGCTTAATGAGAGCCAAAGTGTGGCAGTAAACTTGGGCCCTTTAGGCTTGTTTACCTAAGTCACTGGATCGTGACCTCGAATGTTAGGGTGTATTTCAAAGGGGGAGTGGGGTTAATTTTTTAAACTTTGGCACTTTCATTCTTTGTTTTTGAGCACTGCCAATTCATTCATACCTCAGAAGCGTTCTTATTTCAGATACTAGTGTGGAAGGAACTTGACTATGGCTCCATGACAGAGGCTGAGAAACAGATGCTTGTTTCTGAAGTGAACCTGCTTCGTGAACTGAAACATCCGAACATTGTCCGCTACTATGATCGAATCATTGACCGAACCAACACAACCCTGTACATTGTGATGGAATATTGTGAAGGAGGGGACCTGGCTAGTGTAATTACCAAGGGAACCAGGGAAAGGTAATGGGAATCTTATTTAATTAATTAAGTTAATTAATTACTATTTATTTTTTGAGACAAGTACTTCCTATGTAGTTTAACTGGCCTTAAACTCATCATGCAGCCCAGGTTGGTCTTGAACTTACAGAGATCCTCCTGCCTCAGCTCCTGAGTGCTGGCAGTCTTTTAAATGTAAGATAAAAATAACTTCTGTTGTTCCTGTTAAGTGTCTTGTGTAAGGATCAGGGATGAATTCTTTTTTTTTTTTAAATGTATTTTGTTGTTACAGGGTTTCACTACATAGCCCAGACTTGTGGTGATGCACCTGTTTTTCAGCCTCCCCAGTGCTGGATTTACAGGCTTATGTCACTAAGCTAGCACTGGCTGGCACAGCCTGCCCTGGGGATGGGGCTGTCATGGTATGTGGTGCCAGGGATCGAACCACTGTGGTCCCTGTGCTTATCTAAGATTGCCTTCGCAGGCACTGCCTCTGAGCTATCCCACAGCCCCCCCCCCCATGAATTCTTAGTGATATGCAAGTGTGTGCCTGCATTTGTTTGGTGGGCAAGTAGAATTTAGAAAATCACTGGTAAATCAATTACCCATATTTTATATCAAAATAATTCTTTTATTTGAATGCTTCTAAAAGCTAGATAACTCACTTCATCCCATATTTACAGAGATTTTTATTCAGGAGTTTTATATGCTATGCAACTGCTCTGGTTTCAGACAATACTTAGATGAAGAGTTTGTTCTTCGAGTGATGACACAGTTGACCCTGGCCTTGAAGGAATGTCACAGGCGAAGTGATGGCGGACATACGGTGCTACATCGAGATCTGAAACCTGCCAATGTTTTCTTGGATGGCAAGCAAAACGTCAAGCTTGGAGACTTTGGACTAGCAAGAATATTAAACCACGACACAAGTTTTGCAAAAACATTTGTTGGCACACCTTACTACATGTCTCCTGTAAGTGTTTCAGGATTTAGGTACCTTACAGCATCTTAATGCTGAGCACCCAATGCAAAGAAATGGAATTTTTCTTGGTTTGTTGGTTAGTAAACTCAGTAGTCAAGAATTAAAAAAGAGTACTGATTCATTTTAAGTTTGCATTTTTCAAAGTGGACCACTTATTCCTCCGCGACTCAGCTGCAGCTCTTTTTGAATGATCCCCATGTAATAAGCTCAGGAGTTGTAGATGCAGAAGGGGTTTGGATGCCCTTTGATCGTAGCAGTGTTTCCCAAGTCCGTCCTGGACGCATCTGTTGGCCACACTCACCAGAGTGTTTGTAAAACCACTTAAGAGGCTGCTCAGAGTCTAGCCTGGGAAAATGTCATGTCAACCAGTTGATTTTTTTTGATAATAGCATATTTTTATTAATACACTTCAGAAATACCTGTACTTATTCATCAGAACAGATAGTCAAATGGCTGACACTGACAGTGGATCTACCAAGTGTGGTACAGGGTTACAGAATAAACCCTGAGGGCACCTGACTGACCTTATCTGATGCAAAAGTTACATTTTTGTTATATAGGTCTTGCTTTAACTTGGTCTTAACCATCCGGCAGAAAAGTAAAAATGGAGGTATATAAAGTCATATTAATATACTGAGCTGTGAATGGCTCAAATCAACAGCTTCTATGGATAACCCGCTTCTATTTGTAGACTGCTGATCTGTGTTGGATTGTTTTATCTAAAATATATATGTATATTATATATTATTATACTTACACATAAAAAATCAGCTATCCATGTTTTGAAAATCTGTAACATATGTATTATTGTATGTTACCCTGTTTATGTCATTTTTCCTATTTGTTTTTGCTTCTATTTTTCACTCAAGTTAAAATGCAAATAAATTTTTTTAAAAAAGAAAAAAAAACAGGCAGTCAATTCTGGTATTTGATAAATTTTTATATTTCCTGTTATAAAAATTAATGAAAAAATTACATTTTTTGGTGATGCTGTATTTAAATAAGTGGTTAAAATGCAGCCTTGGGCCAGCCAGATAGCTCAGTGGGTGAGAGTGCCTGCTTAGGCAGACCAGAGACTGGAATTTCCAACCTGGTGTGCCATGCTAGCTCTGCCCGTGGGGCGAGCTGAGATGGTGATTGGCACTGGGCATGGTGGCATGTGCCTACAATCCCAGCACTTGGGAGGCTGAAGACAGGAGGATCACTAGGAGTCCGATCTGTGTAGTGAGTTCCTGTGGACCTTGTAGTAAATATATTTTTAAAAAAAAGCAGCTTCCTGGTGTGTGCAGCCCTGGAATCCCAGCACTCTGGTAGGCGTTGGCAGCAGGATTACGAGTTTAAGCCCTGCTTGGGCCATTTAGCAATTTAGTGGATTTACTTGATTTTTTTGCTATGTAGACCAGGCTGACCTTGAACTTGAGAGATTCTCCTGCCTCTGCCTCCCAAGTGCTTAGATAACAGATCCATCACACCCACCTGACATCAAATGCAGTGAATTTTAGGCTCCACTTTATCCCCTCCCTTGCCTGTTTTTCTGTTTTCTTGGCCCCTACATTTAATGTTTTCTCTAGACTCGAGCTTGGAGGTGCGCTTTGGAGGCTCCCACGCTCCATGGCACGTTTTTAGTGTTAGCTCTCATGTGTCTTCTTGGCTCTGTGTCGCCTCTCCCGACATGTGCCCCTGTACTTCTCCTGTGCCCCTGTGGCTGACATTCTGGATAAGTCTTTCTCTTTGGTTATTTCCTTGGAGTGTCGATCACAGCGTGAATTGTTGAGGAGGAAGATCTGATGGTCTGGCTGTCACTAGGTCTTGTTCTGGTGGCTTTAAAAAGAAGAGTGGATAAGGGATTGCATCAGCGTGTCAGACTGCGGCATCTGGCAAGGTGCAGATGCAGGGACATTATTTTGGTCTCTTTCTGTGGCAGCCCTTTTACTTCTGCTTTTGTTTTGTGATGGCCTTGCTAAGCTGCTCAGGATGGGCCCAGCCCCGGAGGCCGCCTGTCTTGGCTGCACTCCTGGGTGCTGGGTGACAGGCCTGTGTGCTGGCCCAGTTTACAGTCATTTTAGTTCACAAACGGTTAGTGAACTCACTGTAGTTCACAAACATTTCTAGGCTTTGCACAGACAGATTTGACCACAGTGTAGAACTTTACAACTTTACAATTTGTTTTTGACTTAAGATTAGACGTGGCCAGAACAAGGTCGTTTTCTGCTGTATCAAATTCCAAACAGAGAGTCTTTTAACATAAAGGGAAACATGGTTTCCTTTTATATGTATATGTGGTTCTTGGAAAATTTGAAATCTGTGCATTTCTTTGTACTTTTCTCCCTCCTGTTCCTGTAATTAGATGAGTTCCATTTTCCTGAGGCGTGGATTGTGGAGGAGTGAGTTCAGACACACCTGCTGTTCTCTAAGCTGCTAAGCAGCCTCCCCGGGGTGTAGTGCTTGCCTGGCCCTCTGGAGAATAGGTGTGTGGTACCCAGTTGCTGCAGGTGTGGACAAAGGCACACAGTTCCAGTAGGTGACGAGTGTATGGGCTCCTGCCGTGGCCTAGACAGTAGATAGCAAAAATATACAGCGAGTGTATAATTCAACTTGCTGTTTCTGTTTGCATCCACTTATATATGGACTGGCTACATGTTTTGGTTATTCTAGAGTTTTGTCTTTTTAAACAGTGTCAAAAAAGTTTTTTGTGTTTTTTTTTTTTTTTTTTTTTTTTTTGGTAGCATATACTTGTAGTTCTAGCTGTTTAGGAGCCTGAGGCAAGGAGATTGCTCAGGCCTGGGAGTATGAGGTCAGTTTGGGCAACCCAGCCCAATAAAATAGCTAATAAAATAGAATACATTTTCTAGATTATGAATGGCCTCATATTTACATTTAAGTTGTCAGTGTCTAGTCTGTATTCATCATTTTCATTTGTGAATGAAAATAAGGGGATGAGTTTATGTATGGTAAGTACATTGAAATAAAAACCACTGCCTTTTTCCTGTTATATTTGTGTCTATGTTTTTTCTGTGCTAGGCATTGACCCCAGGCTGCTCACGCTGCTAGGCGAGTGCTCTAACACTGAGTCCCGTCCCTGCCTTCCCT
The DNA here is from genome assembly GCA_004027165.1 of Ctenomys sociabilis. Lineage (NCBI taxonomy): Eukaryota > Metazoa > Chordata > Mammalia > Rodentia > Ctenomyidae > Ctenomys > Ctenomys sociabilis. Next base: position 7,797 of record PVKA01006479.1, read on the forward strand.
TGCAAATACGAGAGAAATGTTTACACTGCCATCTCTAGTTATTGTGGTATAAGTACAATGGAAAATATTTAGACTAGTTACAAAAGTTTCCCCTCTTGAGTAGACATTACTAAACTTTGAGATTTCATTTTTATCTTAGCTATAGTTGTTTAAAAAGCTTTATAAGCTTTCAAATAATCTTAGCTCCTACTTTCTCACCTTTCCCCTGTCCAGGAACAAATGAACCGCATGTCCTACAATGAGAAGTCCGATATCTGGTCCCTGGGTTGTCTGCTGTATGAACTGTGTGCGCTAATGTAAGTATGCACAACTGTGACTGACAGCTTGGGCTGCTGCTTTTGCTCACTGCTGACCACACCAAAGGAGGCCACTTATTTTTGGTGAAAAGGAAAATGGATCTAGGCCTGGTGGTGTACTCCCGTGAGCCCAGTGTCGTGAGGCTGAGGCAGTGGGATCGTCATAAAGGTGAGGCCAGCTTGGGATATGTAGTTCGAGTCTAGTCTGAGGCAAGTAGTGAAACCCTGTCTCCTCATAGAAAAAAATCAGTGAAAAGCAAAACGATTTTATTCAAAATGAGCTCTGAGGAGATTGAGCCACCTCATTTTCCTCAAATTGCATCTCGCCTATCCAGGTATGTAAGGGTCCTTTATAGTAAGAGACAAAGGGCTGGGGAATGCAGTGGGGGGCCAATGCAGCACTAGGCTTCTTTCCCTGGCTTGAACCGTGACTCTGAGGAGAAGTGTCTTGTGTTCTGTCTTCAGAGTTGCAAAGAATTCTAAAATTTTTCAATTGAGGCAGATGGACAGGCTGGAAAAACAAAATATTTATGAGTTGAACTCAGCCCATGAGGCCAGGCCCGATGTGTGGCGGGGTCTTGACTCACTGGATTTGCCGTCACAGTGATGCTGACGTCGGGGGGAGAGCTGCTTGGTGCCAGGGAAGCCACCAGGAGGACGGGTCTGAGAACAAGGAGGAGTTCTCAGTTCTTTACTTGACCTCCTTCCCCTCCACTCTGTATAAGGTGGCTTCCCCGGGGCTGGGAGGAAGCAGTGTCTGGAGATACTGCTCACTGAGGGACCCTGGCCCCTCAGCATTCAGGAGCTCAGCTGTGAGCTGTATGTAGCCCAAGATGGCAGCAGGCTGGGAAACCAAAACATAGCTACAGAAGAACATTCCAGAAGGGGACTGAAGCATAGACTGAAATTGGGGCTGCAGGCTCAATTTCTATTGTATGTTTTCACTTTCACAAGTTCTTTCTTTCTCTCTCTCATCTCAGGCCTCCATTTACAGCTTTTAATCAAAAAGAACTGGCTGGGAAAATCCGGGAGGGCAAATTCCGGCGGATTCCTTACCGCTTCTCTGATGAGCTGAATGACCTTATTACGAGGATGTTAAACTTAAAGGTAAAGGCACAAGGTCCTCTGCTGTCTGCTTCTACCTCTCAATTACATTTTGGAGAACATACTTTATCCTCTCCTGTAGAGGAGCAGAGACTGAAGAATCATGAACACTGTTTCTTAGCTGAAGTCTGTTAATGGCATTGTCTTTGCTGCCCCTCTTTCTGTCCTTTGTTTATGTCTCTGCCACTCCTGCTGTCCTCACAGATGGCTGTGGCCAGGCACCCAGACCTCCCTCCCCTTTGTTCTTGTCTGCCTCAGGTGGCAGGTGGCGAAGGAGGGGCCTAGAAAGAGATGTCATTACCTGGCCTTCAGCTCCCCCTGAAGACCAGAGAGGGGAGTAGAGAGAAAAATCAGAGGCACACATGTGTAATCCCAGCACTCTGGGATGTTGAAGCAGGATCCCAAGTTTGAACCCAGCCTGGGCAGCTAAAAGAGACCCTGTCTCAAAATTAAGAAAGGGCTGGGGTGAGGGCTGGAAACATTTTCCTTCTTTGATACTGGGTATCAAACTCTGGGCCTTGTGCTTGCCTGGTAGGCACTTAAGCCGCTGAGCTATCTCCCGGCCCAGAATGAACATTTTCTCTTTTGTGCCACTTCCCAGGACTACCAGCGGCCTTCTGTTGAGGACATTCTTGAGAACCCTTTGATAGCAGACTTGGTCTTAGAGGAGCAGAGAGGCCAGCCCGAGCGGCGAGGGCACAAGGCGGCGAGTGCGGAAGAGCCCGAGAAGCCCGGGGACCCTGGCCCCATGCTGAGCGAGCTGCGGCTGAAGGAGCTGCAGCTGCAGGAGCGTGAGCGGGCGCTCCGGGCGCGGGAGGACAGGCTGGAGCGTGAGTGGGCTGAGCGGGCTGTGTGGGTGGGTCGGTGGGTCTAGGTCCTCCTTGCAGTGTTCTTTTTGTTTTTTTGAAATAGGATGTAGCATCCTATTTCATGGCGCTGGCGCTGGGCTGCAGCCTCTCAGGAGGTGAAGCCCTGGTTTTTATGCTAGAAGAAAGCACATCTTAACACCTTCCTGTACACTAGAAACAAGTTATAGTCAAGATGGGAAAGGACTATGTAGCATGGGCTGGCCTCAAACTCACAGTGATCCTCCTGCCTCAGCCTCCTGAGTGCTGGAATGACAGTTGTGCACCACTGTGCTTGGCGTAGAACCTTCGTGTGAACACTTGCCATACTAAAACACTGTAGACAAGCTCCCAGCACTTCACCGTAGAATTCTTCCTTGGGCGTAAAGTGCATTGGTCCTGACACAGCAGCTGTTACTGTAGAATATAGTGACTCGTTCCTTTCCCGTCTTGACTATAACTTGTTTCTAGTGTACAGGAAGCTGTTAAGATGTGCTTTCTTCTAGCATAAAAACCAGGGCTTCGCCTCCTGAGAGGCTGCAGCCCAGCGCCAGGGCTAAAGTGGGGTCACAGGAGGTGTGCAGGTAGCACTATGGGGCTGAACACTGGCATGGTGTTGAGTGGTACCATTTGATATTCAGAGATCAGAGGGGCTGACAGCCTTTCACCGCCTTTGTGGACCTCTGACTACTTCTGTGACCTTGGGCCCAGGGTGGGCTTTCACTTTTTCTAGAAGGCAAAAAACATAGTAAAGTTTGTCTATTTAAATGTGTTTGTGGGCCAACCTGATAGTTCAGCAGGACTAAAGAGCCTGCTTAGGCAGATGCTGGGTGGGTTCAGTCCCGGGTGTGTTGTGCTGGCCCTGCCCCTGGGGCTTGCTGAGACTGTGATTGAGACTGGGCGTGACTGTCACTACCAGTCAGATCTGTGTAGTGAGACCCTGTAGACCCTGCCCTAATTATAGGAAAGAAAATGTAAAGCACCCAGTGTGCTTGTTAATATTTTAGCTCCTGATAATGACACTTTGTAGCTGGGTGTGGTGCTGTAGGTCCATAACCCCAGCCAGCACTCAGGAGGCCATGGCAGGACCGTTCAAGGCCAGCCTAGGGTACAAAACGAGACCCTTGGGGCCAGGGAGATGGCTCAGTGGAATAAGTGCTTCCCTGGCAAGCACAAGGGCATGAGTTCAATCCCCAGTTCTGCCAAAAAAAAAAAAAAACTCCAAACGAGACCCTGTCTGGAAAAAAAAAAAAAAAAGATAAATAAATAGATAAATAAATAAATAAGCAAACCCCAGCAGTACAGTCAGGCCTAGCAGGTGACCAGGAGCCCTTCAGTGTTTCTGGTCCATAGTCAGCAGAGGGCTAAGTGACAGCCCTCACCTCCTGTTCTTTGTTTTCTTCAGAGAAGGAGCGAGAGCTGTGTGTGCGGGAGAGACTAGCGGAGGACAAGCTGGCCCGTGCTGAGGGGCTGCTCAAGAGCTGTGGGCTGCTGAGAGAGCAGAGACTGCTGGCCCTGGCCAGCACTCCAGGTACGGCGGGGCCAGTGTGTGTGGTGGGGCTGTGCTGCGGTCTCTGAGTGACAGCAGTGCCGCACTTTTTTTTGAGACAGGGTCTCAGTCTGTGGTCCAAGCTGGCCTTGAACTCCCCGCAGTCCTTCCGCCTCAGCCTCCTAAGGGTGGATGACAGGCATGCACCCAATTTCTGTATTTTTATAATACTCATTTCACCTCTGTTAGGCCCCACACTATTATGTGATCAGGATGATGAATTAAGCTGAGAGGGACTCTTTTCCAAGTGAGATTTGCGCATCCAGCCCAGAGACTTCTGGAGGAACCTCGGGCCTGTGCTTTACCTCAGGGCCCCCTTTCTCCACGTGAGCTGCACAGGTGGCACAGGGATCCTCTGCGAGCTGTGGTTGGTGATGAAAGTGAGTCTCAGGAATGCGGTCTCCTGGGCTCCGGTCCTGTGAGAGGACAGAGTTCTGCCATACTGAGCACTTCAGAACCACAGGACAGGAGCAGATGGATCTCGGTTTGGAGATGTTCCCTCCTGTGCAGGGTGCCAAGTGCTGGTCCTGTGGTGAAACCTCCTTCCCTGTCTGGGACGGGGTGCTGAGGACACCTGGCCGTGGCAGCACTGGGTCACAAACATGCCCAGGGACTCACGGGTACAGAGGGGCAAGTGCTGGAGACGATGGCAGTGGGCTGCTCTGAGCAGAAAGAAGCTGGGCGTGGGGAGAAGCCGGCGGCCTGAGGCGAGGCTGGGGTTCTCCGTGGGGACTACACCATCGTCTCTTCACTGCTACCGGGGCTCGGCTTTCCGTCTCCTTTATTTTTTATTGCTTTTCATGTATGTATTTGGTACAGGGTCTCGTTATGCAGCTTGGAGCTGTAGTCATCCTCTGGATTTTCAGCCTCTCCAGGGCTGAGATTACAGGTGTGCACCAGTGCCCCCACCAGTCGCGCCCAGGGGCAGGACTGCACGGCCTGTGGGGACGGGGATCCATCCTTCGTCCTGCTTCTGGCTGAGCAGGCGTTCAGTCTGCTGCGCTGTCTCAGTGGCCCTCACCATTTCCTTGTAAAGAAGCAGAGGAGAAACAGCTCCAGCATGGGGACCTGCTGGGCCTCTTCCCTTGGGACATAGGCAGGCACAGCTTGCACTTCTCACTGGATTCACCCTCCATATGGCATTGCACTGGCTCTGCTTACAGTAGGTTTCTGGTGTTATGAGCAAGTGACCAAAAGTAGGTGCTCACAGGAAAGAGCCTCCGCCTCTGCCCTTCTGGAAGTAAAGTGTCCAACACTGCTGAGATAATAGAGATAGAGATGAGGTGGGTGCAGCAGTGTACACCTATAATCCCAGCATTCTGGAAGGCTGAGGCAGGAGGATCACCAAATTTGAGTCTAGCCTGGACAGCCTATGGACTTAGCAAGGCCTTGTCTAAAAATAAAAGCTAGAAAATGCATTGTGGCTATAGCAAGTTCAAAGGCCCTGGGTTCTATCCCTACTACAGAAAAAAATAGTGGTAAGCACTGATTCGCAAAAGTCTTACATGTGCACTTAACCTTAAGAGCAAAGTTGACTGCTAAGGCAATAAAACGTGTTTCTGAATGCTTGGCCCCCTCTAGAGTTGTTGTCAGTGCTACTGACCACGAGACTGATTGCTTTCTGCCTGCCCTACCCCTACCCTACTCTAGGCACCTGGATTCCACACAGGAGCCAAAAGAATGATTACTAAGTGTGATTAAGGAGGGATAAAAAATAAAAAAATAGAAGGAAAAAAATGGAAACAAAGCTTTTGTGAATAAGGAGCAGAAGAGGGGCTGAAGAGAGGTGAGGGGAATGGGAAAAAAAAGTAGTTATGTCATGTACAGGTACAAATTCCCTGTGATGAAAGCGATCATTGTACCTAAAACACGTCAGTAAAAAGGAAAATGAGGCCGGGGAGATAGGTCAGTAGAATAAGCGCTTGCTGCAAGTGCGAGGGCCTGAGTTCAATCCCCAGTTCTGCCAATAAATAAATAAATAAAATTTTAAAAAGGGAAAAAAGGATATAAGCATTGAACTTCTGTCCCTGTAACTCAAAACCCTTTTTCTTGTTCTCCCCAAAGAACTTCTTGATCTGCCGTCCTCAACAATTAAGAAGAAGGTTCACTTCAGCAGGGAGAGCAAAGAGAACGTGGCGAGGAATGAGAACTTGGAGAGCCTGCCTACTGCCAAGTCCAAGTGCAAGGACCTGAAGAAGAGGCTTCATGCTGCGCAGCTGCGGGCACAGGCGCTGTCGGACCTGGAGAAAAACTACCAACTCAAGAGCAGGCAGATCTTGGGCATGCGCTAGCCTGGGAGCCGCGGGGGCCTGTGGGAGCGGCAGGGGCTGCCTGGGATCCGTGGGTGTGCCTGGGAACCGCAGGGGTGCCTGGGAGCCTTGGGGCCCGCCTGAGCGCCATGGCCGCGCAGCATTCAGTGTTGCCGCCCTTTGGAGTTTGGTATTAACTGCTGTAGCTCTCCATCCCTGGTTCCTGTGCAGCACCTTTCTGCATGGTGAGCTTGATAATTCAGAACTGCTTTTGCTGTTTTCAGTAACGGTTATACCAGATGTATGGATTTTAAATTTTTCTTCCTTTTAAGAACACTTTATGGAAGGAATGATGTTTCCTGGATCGGTTGGGCTCTCGATCGTGTGTATGGTTACTAGCAGGAACACGAGAACTGGCATTCTAGATGTTGGGGGAAAAAATGTTAGGGAAAAATATTCTCACAGGATCAGCTCTTGGAAAGTTTTATATGGTCGAGTCATGTGTTTGCAGCTGTCCTGTCTAGCTTTAAAGTCGGAGTCTCAGGTTTGAAATGTTCTTGAATTTCTTTAGGAAACTAGGTTGGGTATAAATTGATCACTAACCCACCTTGTCTAGTTTGTAAATACTCCAGTGCAGTGATTTGTCACTATGTTGTCTGTATTTTTGTATCCCTTGTTACTCTTGAACTTCGAAACTGGCTGTTACTTCCCTACCTGTCTCCCACTAAATAAAAGTTTTCCCATCTCTTGGTTTGGACCTCTGGGCTGTGTGTTAGGACTGGAAGTGTGAGCAGAAGGTGGGGGGCTGTGTTCTCCTGTTCCTCTGCACTGGGACCTGCACCCTCCTCACTAGTCTGTGGATGCCAGTGGCCCTGAAGTCCACCCTGCCAGTGGTGGACTTCGTTTCCCAGGGGAGATTTGGCAATGTCTAAAGGCATTTTTGACAATCATTGTTTTGTTGGAGTTAGCGTCTTGCTAAGTAGTCCAGGTTGGCCTAGAGAGCACAATGAGTTCTCCTGCCTCAGCCCCTTGATCAGTGGGATTATAGCTGTGCCAGCCTTTTTTTTTTTTTTTTTTTTTTTCCTGTCTTTTGAGGGGTTTTCAATCTGTAGTGCAGATTGAACTCACTATGGCCCAGGCTGGTCTCAAACTCAGGATAGTTCTGCCTCAATCTCCTGAGTGCTGGGAATTTTTTTGAGACAAGGTCTCATGTAGTTAGTTCTTCAGGTTGGCCTTGAACCTGCAGTAATCCTGCTTCAGCCTGCAGAGCTCCAAAATGCTGGGATTATAGGAATGTGCCACCATACCCAACTCCCAACTCAGCACTAATTCTTTCAGTGTAAGGAAATAAGAGTTACTTCAGGTGTATAATAAAAGAGGAACTTGGTCCTGCACATACCCAGGTTTGTCAGTTGGTAATGTAGTGCTAGCCAAACCCAACCAGAAACGATGACTGGGTCATCAAGGAACGTTCCAGTCTGTATCTGATGCTCCCTAAATCCTCCTGTGAGCACAGGTGGGGCTTGGGGGGGATGGGTTGTGGGCAGGTGCGTGTGAGGTGGCGCTGAGCATGGCCTGGAAGGGCCTGGCTCCTTCCTCTTCCCTTGATCTCTGCTGCCTGCTGCCACCCCATGAGCTATTTCCCCTCTGCAGCCCACCCTGCCTTGGAGCCAGCCAACTACAGACAGAAATCTACAAACTGAGCCCAAGTAAACCTCTCCTCTTTCAACTTGTGGGTATTGGGTCTTGTGTATCAGTGATGAGAAAGTACAGAGTAGGGTATTTCCAGAGGTGAATCCTAACAACTCCTTCAGCATAAATGATGAGTATAACTCCTGGCCAGCTATATAATTGGCCAAGCTCAGTCCAAAATGAAAATGTGGGTTTCCTGAGTACCATTAAAAGTGCATCTGAAGCTTTTTAATTTCCTCTGCTTCATGTGGTAAGTACTATTAAATGTTCTAAGTAAAGAAACATCACCAGACATGGTGGCACATGCCTATGTTCCCAGCACTTTGAAGGCTGAGGCAAGAGGATTGCCAAGAATTTGGGGCCAGCCTGAACTACATAGTGACACTGTTTCGAAATGCCAGAACTGAAAAGAAAAGAAGAAAGCTTAAAGTTATTGGTGTGAGTTTTACCATTTAACTTTATCTTGTGCAATGTCAGTTTAAGTGCAAATTCCAGAGCATTTAGCTCTTGTGTGGAGTTGCACAATTCATATTGTGTGGCTTGTCTCTGATGGGCTGCCTTGAGCCAGCTCAGAGGGACAGGCACACCCAGCCTCGGGTATCTGGGGACCTTTGATGGCTCAGTCTCTTCCCCTCCCTTGAGGGTGCTGCTCAGCTCCAGGCCTGAATAGGTGTAGCCAGGTGTCTTCCCCTTGGGGTCCTGCTCCTTAAGCTGCCTGGCAGGACTCCGGCCTGGGTCAGGGTCCTGGGGATCCCTGCCGGGGCATGGCCTCCTGTCTTGTCTTGTTCACCTGACAATGCTCCCTCAACGTGCTGTGCAGCCCAGGGACCCAACACAGAGCCTGCTGAGAGCCAGCACAGGTGCCCAGGGATGGAGGAGACTCAAGAACTCCCTAGCAGAGGTGTCAGGGAGCAGGCCTGTGTCTGGGCTAAGGTTCTGTGTCCCAGCAGTCTGAATGTCCACCAGGTTTCCTTACAGAACCCTAATTCCAAGGCCCAGCCATGGACTCAGGGTGGCAGCCACAGACACTGCTCCGGGCTGCCACTTCTGGGTGCCAGTCCTCTGCACACATGGCTATATGGCTGCAGTGGCCCCTCAGCCCTTCGTCCAGTCTCCTGTTTAGGAAATGCATTTCCTACCTTAAAAATTGACAAGTTTTTTTTTTTTTTTCTTTTTTCTTTTTGGCTGTGTGTTCTGAGACGCCCCTGCCTCAGCCTCCTCAGTGCTGGTATCACAGGTGTGCAGCACTGCCCGGGCTTTAGTTTCGTTTAGAAATGGGTGGCTTCCAGGAGAGCAGCCCTAGCTTGCTCCATGTCAGCCTCCATCTTCAATCAGCAAACTAAGGAGCATTGATTCCAAGCCAACGCCGTGTAAGGGGCCGCAGAGACAGCGAAGAGGAGGCGGGCAGCCCTGCCTCTTCTTGCTGGTCCAGACGGAGCGAGACTGGACACCTGAGCGAGGAACAGGGCCCATTCACCTTGCGCTCAGGAGCCAAATAAAGCCGGAGTGCGGACAGGGAGGAGGGACCTGCAACTTAAGAGGTGACGCTAAGCGCCGCGGACCCCGCCGAGTCCCTGGATTCGCCAGTCGCCCTGACAGACCCGAGCCGCCAGGGGGCGCTGCGGTCCCGGGGCCCTGAAGTCCCCACCGGTCTCCTACCTGCTACCCTAGTGGCACCGCGTGTCTGTGACTGCTAGCAGCTGTGTCGTCCCGTCCACGGAGGCCCGAGGCGCTGCTGGGTTTGAGCTGACGTTTTGGGCTCCAAAGCCGAGCTCCTGCCGAGAGCAGATCACGGCCTCTGCAGGCAGGGACCTGGCCATTAGAAGAGAGAAAGCGAGACATGGAAACCATGCTTTGTATAAATGGGGAGAGGGGAAGGGAGGGTAGGGGATGGAGAAGAAAAGGAGTCACGTTAGATCATGTACAAGTGCAAGTTCTCTATGAAGAACGTGATTGTTATATGTATCTAAATGTACAAGAACGTGTGGTGGCACACGCCAGTAATCCTGGCACTCAGGAGGCTGAGGCAGGAGGATTGTTGCAAGTTTGAGACCAGCCTGGGCTACAAAGTGAGCTCAAGGCTAACCAGAACTGCGTGGAGATCCTGTCTCAAAAAGACAAAAACGAAAGTACCAGTAAAATCTAATTAAAAAAATAATAGTAAATACAAATTTTCTTTTTTAGCCAAACTTGATGGTGCACACTTATAATCAGGAGGCTGAGGTAGGAGAATCAATATAGGTTCAAGGTCATTCTGGGCTGCATAGTGAGTTCAAGGCCAGACTCAACTACATATCATGACCCTGTCTCACAAAACATTTTGTTTTTATAATATTATATATATTTTAGAAGTCAGTCTTTATGAAATGATAAAAAGAGTTATCATTTATAAATTATAAAAAATTACAAAATGCTGACATATTGTAAAAATTCCAACAATATGGAATTAATGTTGTGAAAGTTAAAAAACACTAACATTTTCTTTCCCATAATCCTACTTGCTGCCTCTTTGTGGAAGAAGCTGGTAACAATTTGGCATTTGATGTTTCCTTCCTTTTCCTTTAAGAAAAAGGACTTATTAAGAAGCAACTTAAAATTGCTGTACGTGCCCAGAGAAAGAGTGCAGGCGCGGCGCAGTGTGGGGCTGGGGTCTTTCTGTGTGTGGGGCTGGGCACCCCTCCTACAGGAAGCTCCATTTGGCCCACAGGAAGTGGATACTCACCCACAGAAGAGAGAGGCCCGTATTACAGGTCGAAGGAGGGAACCCCCACAATTTTCTTTAAGATGGACAATCTAAGCTATTTTGCTTCAAAACATTCTTTGAGGACTGGGTTGACCCTCAGGGAGCACTGAACTGGCAACCGGGTCCAGCTGTGGTGGCACGTGGCGGTAATCCCGTCCTGGGGAGGCTGAAAATAGGAGGATCACTATGCATCCGAGCTGCGTAGTGAGACCCTGTACCAAATACATAAGTGGGGGGCATTCTTTGAACAACTAAGCTGATTTATGAATTTACCGGGTCTGTGTGGAAAGTAAGTTTGGGGTGTGATGGGCCTACAAGAAAAGAGGCATAAATTAACTCAGCAATGCGGATATGGGTGACGTTGGGTGACTGTGTCCTGAGGTTGCAGACTTCTCCCTGCACCCCCCCCCTTTGAGCCAGGCTCTTACTATGCAGTGGCTGACCTTGAACTTACTGTGTAGCCCACATTGGCCTCAAAATCATGGTGGTCCTCCTGCCTCAGCCTCCTGAGGGCTCTGATTTCTCTTTAAAATCACAGGGTCCTTTAAGGCCTCCATGCTGAGTACTGGGTTAGGAGCTTGAGTCATTTTTAACCCTCAGAGCCACCTGTGATGGCAGCAGGCAGGCAGCGGGGGCGTCCCCCAGCTCCATCAGCACAGAGAAGCACCGAGCAGCTGGCGTGGCACCTCAAGTGCCCTCTGCAGAGCCAGTTTCTCCCTTATAGTCCTCTTTCAGTTTTTCAAATAAACACTGCCACTACTAAAATCAAGAAAAAGGAGCCAGGGATATAGCTCAGTGGCATAAGTGCCTGCCTGGCAAGTGCAAGGTCCTGAATTTGATCCCCGGTAGTGCAAAAAAAAAAAAAAAAAAAAAATTGGGGGCCGGGGAGATGGCTCAGTAGAATAAGCACTTGCCTGGCAAGTGCAAGGGCCTGAGTTCAATCCCATTCTGCCCCCGCCAAAAAAAAAAAATCAAGAAGAGGAGGAAGAAGAGGAGGAGGAGGAGTTTTGGATTACCATGTGACTACCCATCTGGGACCCCTCATGGAAATCCAGGAGCTATTTTCTTCTTTCCCCCCTCATCATTTTCTTCATCAGTACATGCTTGAAGCTGCTTTGCTTCCTCTTGCCTCCGGAGAACACTCTCCTAACTTATCTCCAGAGAAATGGTACAGTTTTTTTTAGTTATTTTCCTTGTCTCCTTTCTACTTACTTTTATTTCTATTCAACGTCACACCACCCCCAGACTTTGACCCCTTACTCTTTTTTTTTTTTTTTTCTGAAGAACCAGGGATTGAACTCAGACCCTTGCACTTGCCAGGGAAGTGCTTATTCTACTGAGCCATCTCCCTGACCCCTGACCCCTTATTTCTTAAGGGTATAGAAAGGCCAAGGGTTCCTCCTCTTATAACTGCTTCAGGTGGAGCTAGGGGAGAGGACAGGGCCAAGTGACCCTGGCCCCTCAGGAATCCCAAGTCTGCCCTCCTATCAAAGAACACAAAGGAAGACTGGCTTTGTTGTTGAGGACCATTGTGTCCTGAGGGCTGAGAAAAGAAGACAAGAGTGTCAGAAGGCCTGGACTTGCTGTACAAGTAGGGGCTGAAAATCAAAAGCACATATTTGGAACTCGAAAACTTGTTAAAGTCAGACAAAATTAGAAGTACTTGGCAGACGCCTTTCATGTGTGTGTGTGTGTGTGTGTGTGTGTGTGTGTGTGTGTGTGTGTGCATGTGTCTGAGTTCATTTGTTTACATACTGAGACCCTGTCTTGAGAGAGAGAGAGAGAGAAAGAGAGAGAGAGAGAGAGAGAAGACTGCAGCCTGCTCAAGCTGCCTAGGCTGTGCTCGGCAAACCCTGGGCCACCTCAGCACAGCAGTTGATGCTGGCCACAAGGACAATGTCCAGGTCACCTGCTAGCTCTGGACAAGGGTCATAGTTGCTAAGACTCTGACTCAGAGTCAGAGTGCTCCAGGGATGGCCTCTGACTTTCAATTCCTGGTCTGTGAAGCTGCCGCTGGGACACCGGAAAGGAATGGGATCAGCTATATCCCACGACCTTGGACACTCTGCTTGTGGACTTTCTCTTTCTCCTGGCCTTAGGAGGGATTCAAAGTGGCTTATGAAAGCACACAGTGAGGCCAAGTGAGGTGGTGCATGCCTGTCATCCCAGCCCTCCATTTGGGAGGCTGAGGCAGGAGGGTTACAGTGAATTCCACACCTGCCTGGTCTATGCAGCAAGACCCTGTCTTAAAAAACCAAGAAAATGACTGGGTGTGGTGGCGTATGCCTGTGATCCCAGTGCTGGAGAGGCAGAAGGATCGTTATGAGTTGAAGCTGTGTAGTGTGACCCTGTAAGATTAAAAAATAAGAAGATGAAGAAGATGAGAACCAAAGACAAGAGCAGAAATAAGCCCAACACAGACTGGAATCCCTCAAGAACCAGGTCTTCAGAAGCAGATCGAATTGCTGAGGGTGGGAAGGGACAAAGCCCCAGGGTGTGACAGAGTTGGTGCTGCTCCTTGGGGGACTTTAATGTGATCTGGGGTCACCAGGGTCTCTGGTTAGAATGCAAACTCCCAGTGTGCAGGTCCAGGGTGGGCTGGAGAATTTGCCCCTCAGAGAGTGGCCCTGTGGGCACGGGACAGAAAAGGGGGAGCCCAGATCCCTGGTTGTGCCCTGGGCTTTCTAGTATGAACCCACTCGGACCAAGTAGGGTCACAGCTGCCCTACAGGGAGGGCAAGGTGCTTGGGGACAGGGCAGGAGGCTGATGCGAGAGACCGAGGGACCCGTCCTGCCACACTCGGCAGCACCATGGGGACATCTAGCTTTCCGAGCCACCTTACCTGGAAGCCAGGTCAGCCTGGGTGGCTCACTGGAGCTGGACTTTGGCCAACTGAACGCTCACCTCCACGAGCCAGCCAGCGTTCCTTCCAAGGCCTCTCCAACTGCAAGGGTGAGAATCATGGCACCTCGGCCCTGAGCTGATTCATACCTGTGCTCAGGGGCCAGAGTACACTCTTATAAGCTGCTGTAGCCCAGCGAATCTCTCCTCTGAGCAGTGGACCCTGGTGCTGCCACAAAACAGGGCCCACACCCTGGTGACAACCCAGAGTCAGGGGACAGGGCCGGGGCCCGCAGCAGTGCTCAGAAGAGGACCTTGTGCGGGCAGAGTGGGAGTGAATATGCGTGGTGCCTGCGGCTGTGGGGCTGACCAGGGCTGTGGTGCGGCATGGGCCCCCGAGGCAATGCTTGGCCAGCACACAAGGCCCTGCTGCCTGCCTTCCCTAACACTTAGAAGCAAAACCCACCGCTGTGGTGTGCAGGCCTGCCGTCCCAGCACTTGGGGGGCCGAGGCAGGGGGAGCACTGTGAGTCCAGGGCCAACCTGGGCTTTGTGGTGAGACCCTGTCTCAAGATAAAATGAAGTAAAATAAAATAAAATGGTATTCCCAGCAGTGTACTCTGTGCCCTCTTCTCTCAGCCCACCCCTGGCATAAAGCACACTTGTGAATGGCACGCGCGTGTGCACGCGCGTGCGCGCACACACACACACACACACACGAAACACGTACATCTACAACCCTTCATTCACAATTCAGGACAGGTGGAATCAGATGCTGAGAGCAGGAGGAGGAAACGGACAGCCTTTGAAGTCCTTTTGGAATGACCTGACTTTATTGTCATGACCTGGAAATTTTCAGTTGCAAATTCCCCTTCACCAGGCATAGCTGGTCATTGGATACTGGGGTCCTAGAGCAGAGGGGAGGGTGCTCTTATGGTTTATAGCTGGTGTCCTCCCAGCCTCACGGACTTCGTGGGTGGGGGTTTGGGACGTGGCTGGACCTTGGGCTATTCGCCTATGAATGCCGCTGAGGAATTCACAGTTCAGTGTGAGGTTAGGAGCCTGGGTGTGGGGGTCGCGGGCCGAGGCTGGGAAGGGCCAACTCCCTCCTCCTCCCTCGCTCTGCTTCCTGCTGCTGCCCTGCCTTGGGGACAGCTGGTTGTATGCTTTGCACACTCTGAGCCTTCCTTCCTTAATCTGTGGGCATCAAATGTTGTATCCCCGCAAGGACAAAAGGAAGACGGGCAGCAGTGTGTGGTCAGCGAGCCAGGGCTCCAACCTCTGCCCGCTGTCCCTGCACCCAGTCCCTCGATGGCTCTAGGCTGCCCTTGAGCATCACGCAGAGGATTACTCTTTAATTTTCACATTAGCCCGGAGCTGGCACCTGTGAACCACAAGGGCCCATGCTTCTCTTCCATCATCTGGCTGCCTAACCCCGGTTCCTGCTGGCTCAGCAGGGCAGGCAGGCACTTCAGTGTGCAGAGCCGAGAGGCCTTATCGGCTATTCCTGGGTGAAGGCCTGGTCAGCGAGGCGGGAGGTGGCCAAGACTGATAACACTTTCTAGAAATCCACGCTCACCAGGGCATGGCCTGGGCATGGTACCCCTCCCAGCGAGTTGCCACTGGCTTTTGCGTTGCTTATCACGATTGGTCACATATGTAATCTCAGTGGATCCGTAATCAGTGCTACCACTGGCCTAGATGGGAACAGGTTCAGAGAGCACCTCCATCTCTCTCACCCCAGACAGGAGGAACAACTGCTCTCCCAGCACTGGACAAAGTCCCCTCCGCTATTCCCTGCAGCTGTACCCACCTGTGGGTGCCACCAGGTTGGGCTCCTGGCTTGCTGGGCACCATCACGATTGGCAGCTTGGTTGGGTGGGACTGGGCTACCCTGAGAGTGAGGCTCCCCTGGCCGCTGGAGCTTTCCAGGCTACAACACCAGGGTGAATCTGAAAACACCTTGCCTTTGGGGGGCAGGGACAGTGGTGTCACTGATGCAGAGTCCAGCACTGAGGGTCCCTCTGGGTATCTCCAAGCTCCGCTAGAGTCTCATAGGAAGCTGTGTCCTGAATTTCCATTTATCTGTATATGAGAAATAGTAACACCTGTCTCATAGATTTCTTCCATATTGGTGTGAAACTAATTAGAAAACAAAACTCATAATAGCAGCACCAAGGGAAACCACAGTATTCGCAAATCCTCAGATGACAGGAAAGGATGTGAGGGGCTCAGTTCTGTTCTAGGACCTTTGGTGCCTCGGATTTGTGGGTTTCCTAGAGGAAATCCAGCTGAGGCAGTGGGAGAAGGGCTACAGAGCTGAGCTCTCATACCCCTCCCTGCTGGGGACCCTTGACCCCCTCTGGGAAGGTTAGCTGCAAATCCAGGTGGATTCTGAAATCTGCTTTATTTATTTATTTTTAAGTGTATTTGGTACAGGGTCTCACTATGCAGCTCAGACTTGTAGTGATCCTTCTGTTTTCAGTCTCCAAGGGTTAGGATTACAGGTGTGCACCACCACACCCGCTCTCGGGGGCCCTGCTCAGCGCACCTGGTGGCAGGGCCCACACAGCTTGTGCTGCAGGGGATTGAACCCTGGTTCTATGCTTGCCTAAGCAGGAGTTTAGCTGCTGAGCTATCTCACTGGTCCTGAAATCTGCTTTAATTTCCAAGAATTTTTAAATTTTATTTATTTATTTATTTATTTTTGTGAGACAGGGCTTCCCACATTGTCCTTGAACTCACTGTGGAGCCCAGGCTGGATCCGCTTGTTGATTCCACGCCCTGGGATTTGGGGGCCCCCAGCTCCAGGGCGAGGAGGACCCGCCCCAGAGTGACAGCACAAAAAGGGTATATAAAGGAGTTGAGGAGGGCTTCTGCGCCCCACTGCCCCGGAAGAGTTCCTATCTGTGCCTCCTCACAGCCTTGCCAGTCCGGGCGGTGGAGCATCGGTCTTTGCAGTCAGTGTAAAGAGAGAAAGGCCGCAGGTGCCGCACGCTCCGCCTCTGCTCTTATTTTCTGCCGCTGTGAACTGCTTCCGTGTGAAAAGTAACCAAGACAATACATCTGCGGATAACTTCTTATGAGCCCTGTGCACTCAAACCGCTCTGCGGATAGGCACCTATGTTTGCAGCTGCTCTCCAGTGCCAGCACCCCAGCCTCAGCTGCATCTCATCAGGATTAGGTTCTCTGGCTCGCGCAGTTGCTCCCCCCCCCCCTCCCGCAGCACTTGGGCATGTGCGGTTAGAGCTTGACGGGCTCAGCCAGGCTCCCGGCTCCACCTGCTGCTCTGTTCCACGGGACTGGATACCTCTGAGTTAACTTAGTTTCTGCAAACGTCTCTTCCCGTGACGGGAAGCTGCTTCCGCTTCTGCCAGAGATAGTAGGGTCTTGGAGGAGTAATAAAGCGCGCCTGTGTGTGGCCTGCCCCTTCCCGCCGAGGTTTTTCCTGCAGGCTGCTTGGGTCACCAACGGAAACTGAGAGTCGCCTGTGGTGGGCTGACCTCAGCGGCTGTTTCCTTGAAGTGCACACACTCGGGGTCACTCTGGGGTGCAGGCTGTGTCCTGCATTAGCTAAGGAAAGGCCAGGCTGCTCCAACAGAGAGATCCAGTGAGCAGATAGCCCAAGACTTGTCCTATGAGTAAGGAGCTGAGGATTTGCTGGTCATACAGTCTCGGGTGTGTGTGTGTGTGTGTGTTTTCTCAAAGATTACTTATTAGCTCTTCTTGTTGCAGAAATCTATACCAAGCCAGATGGAAAATGCTCTGCAGCAGCGAGCGGGTTGGTGAAGACCAGGTCCATATCACCAGCTTTAGCTTAGAGTAAAATACCAACTTATATGCATTTTGTAAGCAGGAGGTACAGAGTCCATAACAGGTTAGTCTATATTTGGTTACATATATTTGGCCCCACACTGTTAGGCAGATGTGTCTGGGCAGGTTTAGTTAGCAGGGCAGTTTACTGCGAGGCAGGAAGGGTTGGGGAAGTCAGGCTCTGGGCAAGCAGGTAAGATTTAGTGTGTCCTTGGTGGGACTAGCCTGTCCCTCGTACGCAGTCCTTGGAACAGCCTGGCGAAAGGGATACATATGCAGGCCATTGTGCAGCTGGTCGGGGGAGCAGAGCCAGACTATCTCTGAGCTGCAGCTGGGGAATTAGGCAAGGTCGGCTGAGTCTGATGGCCCAGTTATGACGCTATAGGTTTAATTTTTTATTACATTCCTTTTTTTTTTTTTTTTTTTTTTAATAGGGAAGATTCTTCCTCAGTTTTAACAAGTTGATAGGAGGGGGTGGGCCTTAGGAGGAGTTGGCAGTGTATGGCCTCAAAATGCTCAGACAGAAATAGGGTTAGGGTATGAATCACATGGGCTCAGAAGTGTCAGAAGGCCTTTAATAACATGTAGAAGGGCCGGGGAGATGGCTCAGTGGAATAAACGCTTCTCTGGCAAGTGCAAGGACATGAGTTCAATCCCCAGTTCTGCCAAAAAAACCAAAAAACCAAAAAACAACAACAAAAAACACGTAGGACCCCTGCCCATCAGGGGAAGAAGTCCAGGGAACCCCACGAAGAAGAGACACCCAATCTCTCTTGGCCCTACGCTTGAGGAGCTTTCACAACTGGTTGGAGTTTTCTTTGATTATTCCTGACTTGTTAGTCTTGTTGGGCTGTGAGGAGGTCTAAAGCTCTTGATTCTGTAAGGCAACCATAGGCAAAGGTTTCTTTTGATCTTGGAGGGTGTCAGTAGACTTCTGAATGCTTTTAAAGTCTCTTTGGTTAGTTAGTTGTGCAGATTGGCTCTGTCCTAACCCAAGGGCTATTCCACCTGCTATTACTATGCCTACCAGGAAGGGCAGGAATATAGGGCCCCACTTCTGGTGTGATTCAGGGTGAGCAAGAGGGCTGCAGTCCCTGGGGTAGATGCTTAGGTCCAGGACCAGGAAGGCAACCCTGCAGAGCCTCCTGTGTTGTGGGGAAAGCACAGCTGACCCTGTCAGAGCGCACCAAGAAAGTTCCACTACTTGCCTGAGCTGGGTCAGGTTATGGAGGCACAGTCAGCTGACACATTTGGAAAAAACCTTGTTTCCCAGGAAGCAAGTGGAGCTTCCCATTATTTGAGTTGCGGAAGTTGGAAGTGGAATTGCTGGGGAATGAGTAACACAGAAAAAGGAAGCATTTGGAGCTAACCATAGAGCCTGCTGTGGGAGGGCGGTGGGCGGCACCCGGAGCCAGCAGTCTTCTCCTGGAGTCCCATTAGCCAACTGTAACAGGTCTGCAGCCAGTGGGGAGAGGTCTCTAATCTCTAATGTCATTTTTGGTGTGCCCAGGTTTGAGGTTTGTGAAAACTGTAGCAGGGGGTGGGGTGGGCTCGAATGTTGGGGATAAAGCTTTGTGGAATGTGAACCAGCATTGCAGGATCTTCCCTTATTCCATCTACTGGGACACCTAACAAGCGTCCTGTTACTTAGTGTCAGTGGGGTATACACATGATACTGAATGGGATTTCAGGTGCCCTTCTTGCAGTCTGAGGGGGCTAGACCCTGAGTAAGGGAAGACCTTCCATCGTAGGGAGGCCTTACCCAGACCTGTCTTATATACCAATTCCAGGGCTTCTCTTCTCCAGGCCAATACATATTGGCGCATTTCCAGCCATCACCATACCAGAAGTGGATGTTGTTATGCACATCAAAAGCATTTGGACCACCTCTTGTGAAAGGGGCTCCCGCCAACTTTGACAAACATACTTATTGTTGGTTTGGTAAGTTCATTCCCAATGCAGGTCACCATATCCTGTGCAGTAACTGTTGGTCTCATTATGGGACAGAGATCAAAGTACAAGGACACAGGTTGGTGGAGGTCCCACCTGGTATGATTAGGAGACCTTTGAGCACCACTCAGATGGGCTTGGAACTCCCAGTATCCTCCCTGTCCATAAACACCTAAGAGGCTTACATACATTACCCCAAGGAAAGTCATTTCAGTTCCAAGTCAGAGACGCTTGTGGGTGGGGAGTCTGGTAGTTACACAAATGTAGAAAAGGACGACAACCTTTTGGGGAACTCGCCAGTCCCCTGGGTCTACAGCCCAGAGTCCCAAGGCAAACACACAGATTAGCAAAAGGAAAGGGGCTACAAATCAAATAGAATAGCAGTACGAGTTGTAGGGTGGATGATCTGGTGTATGGTGTTCGATCCATCTTCAGCTGTGCATTGACCTGTCAGCGTCTGAGTGACGAGGGCAGGGCTTGGAGTGCATTGTCTTGTCAAGGTGGTCTTCAAGGGGGCCAACTCGTCAGGGTAGGCCAGCAGTCACTGGGATGAGCCCACTTGATTCTGGAGTGATGAATCCAGAGTGAATCATTGCACTGGGAGTGGTCAAAATAGTCAAACAGGGACCCTTCCAGCCAGAAGACAAGGGTTCTTTTTTTCTGGTTTATAACTCAGACCATGTCACCTGGCTTGTGGGTATGAGCAGGGGTATCTGTGAGAAGGGTGCCCTTTCTGATATATTTTTATGTATCTGGGAGAAAGCCTTCCCTAACTGAGCAAACTGTTCCTTTAGGGAAATGTTTCCCAACTGGAATAAGTCTTCTTGAGGCCCTTTATTAATGGTGAGGGTCTTCCAAATAGGTCTGCAAAAGGGGCATACCCAGGGGGTCCTGGTGTTGTTCTAACTTTCAGGAGGGCTGCTGGGAGCAAGTACAAGGTGTCTGAGTCTCTTGATAGTATTTAGTTAATATTGATTTCACAGTTCTGTTCATCCATTCAACTTTGCCAGAACTCTGGGGTCGATAAGCAGTGTGAAGATTCCATTTAATCTTCAGTTCCTTGGCTAATTTTTGCCACAAATGACAGCCCATTGTCACTGCCTATGGTCAGGGGCAGCCCATACCAGGGTATGATTTCTCTTACCAGTGCTCTGCATGTATCAGAGGCCTTTTCAGTTCCGGTAGGGGAAGCCTCTGGCCACCCAGAATAAGTGCAGACAAGGACTGACAAATGTTTGTAGCTCTGGCATGGCGTGATCTCAGTGAAAATCTGCCTGGAGGTCCTCAGAAGGGGTGAGCCCTAATGTTGGAGTCAAGGACCTATTGAGGCCTTGGTGTTTGCACAAGTCTGATATCTCTGGCTGACACCTGCACAGAGTGCTGTTAACTTTGAGATACAATAATAGCACAGATATGCAGATACTTTCAGTTCGATGAGAAGAAAGGTTTGAACTAAGAGTGTTTATAGGAGATACCATGTCTGCATTTTGTACTGTGAATAACTACTATAAAGACAATATGAAATGTATTAATTATTGTAACTGTCCTACTAACCTCTTTTGAAACTGTCTCATTGCTACTTCTCTCTCAATAAAATTAATATTAAAAAAGAGATACAGTAATAGCGCCTCAGGAGCTGAACCATAGCAGTCTTCCCTCTGTGGTGGTGTCGTGGTGGTGTTTCACCCCAGTGCAAGCTAACTCCTTTGGGATGATTGTTTGATCATCTACAGGGCCCAGGTACCATTTGTTTCCACATGAGCCCCTTCTTGTGACCATTTTATTTCCTCCTGAGTAGAGTAAAGAAGTCCCTGCCAAAGACTGAAGACGGTTTGGAGAAGTATTTCACATATCGCCTCTAAGTTTTAGACTAAGTAATTGTGTCCCCAAGTAGAGTCCTGGGAGCCAATCTTAAGGTTTCATCTGCTTTTTTGGTTTCCAAGTGTCTTTTACCTTCTGATATCCTTTGTAATGAATGGCAGCCACATCTTCTTTGGGTTTTCTTATAGCAACTGAAAGTTGTAAGAAGCCGGACGTGGTGGCGCATGCCTGTAATCCCAGCACTCAGGAGGCTGAGGCAGGAAGATTGTTGTGAGTTCGAGACCAGCCTGAGCTACAAAGTGAGCTTGAGCTTAAGGCCAGCCTGAACTGCATAGTGAGACCCTGTTTCAAAAAGACAAAAAAAAAAAAAAAAAAAAATAGGAAAGTTGTAAGAGTTCATCTCTATTTTTGATTTGTTTTCCTTCAGCCCCCAAAAGGCCACATTCCTTGTATAGCATTCTATGGTGTGAACTTTGGTTAAAACATTCTTGGAATCTGTGTAAAGATTTAAATGTTGTCTTTTGCCCAGCTGAAGGCTTGTGCTACAGCCTGTAGTTCAGTCCATTGAGCCGATCAGTCTTGGGGAGGAGGTCCAGCTCAGAGTGCCGCTTGGTGGTGATGACTGTATAGACAGCTCGACATTTCCCGGGTTTCACTGAGCTACTTCCATCTGTGAACAGGGTGTGCTCAGCATCGGCTAGGGGCTCCATCTGCAGGTCAGGTTGGCTGGGAACAGCTCATCAGTCAGTATAAGGGTGCCATGACTTGGCTGTGCAAACTCTGGGGGCAGCAAGGTGCCTCAACTTAAAGCTTTGACTGACTTCAGTGTGAGTCAGAGATTTCTAACCAGCAGTACTCCATACTGAGCAATGGGCTGTTTGACAGCCAACGGTGTCTCTGACTATCGAGGAGCAGCTGTTCTGCATCAGCATGTGGCACCTGGACAGGCGGACTTTGTCCCAGAGGCAATTTGTTTGCCTCCTCCATCAGGAGAGCTGCAGCCGCGAGGGCCTGCAAACAAGGGCCATGCTTTTGACACCATGTCCTGAGTGCTGGACGAGGAGATGACTGGCTTCTCCCCTGGTCACACTGTTTGCCTTAGGACTCCAGAGGCAACATGTCTTTCACTGATGTAAGGGGGAGGATTCCTAACGCTGGAGGTGGAGTGAGAGCTCTTGTGTTTGAATGCCTCGGTGTCTTGTAGTGTCCATCTGGTTAGCTCTGCTTTGGTTGTGGGCTTTTAAAACACATGATAAAGAGGTTTTTTTTCCCTTTCAGTGCCCTTAGATATCCAGATCTGGCAGAAACAAGCTGCTGCCGAGAATGCTGCAAGCTTCTTTTTGCAGTCATGCTGAAGAATGGAGCAAACGACTTCCTTTTTTTCTGGGTTTCAGTTTCAGAGCCCCCTCTCTAAATCAAACCCAAGTATCTGACCTCTTATTTATGGAGTTGAGCCTTTATCCAAGAGGCTTTGTACCTGGTATCATTCAATTAGTGGAGGGGGGCTTGGGTTCCCTCCCAGCAGTCCTGTCCAGCGGGACTGCCAATCAGAACGTCACCAACATACTGCAGAAGTGCTCAGTTGCGTTTCCTGTGGGGGAGCTTGACCAGGGTGGCAGCCAAAACTGACCAGTCAGCGTGGGGGAGTTTTAAAAGCCTGATGGGAAGCGAGAGCTGTCTTTCCAATGCCCCAGCTGCTGACACTGGCCACACGGGTTTGAAGCCAACGTAGGGACAACCACCTGTTGTGACCTGAGGACCCTGGGAGACCTCATTATTGTCTTGGCCCCGGTAACAGGCTTGATTTGGCTGGGGCTCCTCTGGGAGCAGGCTTCCATGGTCACAGGCAAGAGGTGGGCCCCGAAGTCTGCCTTACATTTATGTTCTTTCTTTTCTTCTCTTGATTTGTAAAAACTTTCCGGCCTATCTGAAGTAGCTGCATGGAATTCATACCAGCCAGCTCACCAACTTGTTGAATCTTTTTGTGGATGTCAAAGGCATACTGTGTCACAAAGACTGAATTCACCATCTGCCCATTTGGGGAGGATCGCAAGTCAAATGGGGAACAAGCTCAGCATGCTTCACATAGTCATAAAATTGAGCAGGACTTTCATTAGATTCTTGGATAACTTCACCAGTCTTGGACATGTTAATAGGCTTCTTACCTCCCTCCTTTACTGCTTCCAGAAGAGCCTTGAAATATGGTCTTGGAGCGTTGAGGCCTTGTTACAGCATTGAAACCCCAAAACTGGTCCTGTTCTGTCTCCTGCCATCAGTCCAGATAAGTCTCTGCAGGTTGGAGGGTGTCTTCTTACTCTTCTCTAATTGCTGGGACAAATACTTGACACTCAAAATGAAGGAAGAAAGGTTTATTTAGCTCACAGTTACTGGAGGGTTCATAGTTTTTTTCCATAATTTTATTGAAGAACAAGTAGCAATGAGACAGTTTCAAATCAGGTTAGGAGGACAGATTCAATAATTAATAGATTGCATATTGTTTTCTTAGTGGTTATTTGTTGTACAAGGTGCAGACATGATATTCTATTTACAAACACTATTAAAGCAGATGCCTCTATTCACTGAATTAAGAGAATGTAGCTGAATACCTATCTTTTTCTTTTTAAAGTTGATTTATAGTAGTTTCAATAATTGATACTTTTTACATTGTTATCTTCCTAGTGGTTATCCATAGTACAAGAAGCAGTCAGGATATCCTGTCCAAACACTGTTAGTGTGTATCTTTCTTCTCATAGAATTAAGTGAAAGTAGCTGCATATTTATTCTAACTGCTCTGTATATACAAATACAGAATGTTCCTTCCTTTGTATCCCCTTTTTTTGTTTAGTCCTGTCAGAGATGGGTTTTCTATTGGCATTCAATTATTATTATTATTATTATTATTATTATTATTATTATTATTATTATTATTATTGTCTTTTTGAGTTAGCTCCAGTAACTGTGAGCTAAATAAACCTTTCTTCCTTCATTTTGAGTGTCAAGTATTTGTTCCAGCAATTAGAGAAAAGTAAGAAGACACCCTCCAACTTACTATGCAGTTCAGGCTGGGCTTAAGCTCATTTTGTAGCTCAGGCTGGTCTCAAACTCACAACAATCCTCCTGCCTCAGCCTCCCGAGTGCTGGGATTACAGGCCTGCACCACCATGCCCAGCTAATGGCATTCAATTATTATAGGTGCTTGAATTCAGCAAAACAATCCAACACAGTCCAGCAGTCCACAATAGTAGTGGGTTATCCACAGAAGTTGTTGACTAGAGCCTTTTACAGCTCAGCATATTAATATGGCTTTACTTTATATACCTCATTTTTATCATAGTTTAAAACAGCCTGAATTATGCAGCAAGACCTGAGAGACTGCCTCAATTGCAGACCCTGCTGCCCCATTCCACAGGATCTGGAGGAGAGGCTGAGACGCTGCTGTGTCTGGGATGACCCTCTCCACACGTCCAAGAGTCCGCAGGGCAGGCTTAGGGGGTGCAGAGTGCATGGGGCCAGTTTAACAGTTGGTACCTCCCTGGCCCCACCCTCGGGTCCTGCCCTGGTCCTCTGGCCCCGCCTCTCAGGCCACTCACTGCTCCTTGAGCCACCCCCATGACTCACATGAAGCTTCGGGGGAACAACTAGATACAAACCATAATAGAGGGCAAGTCCCCACTGCTGCCAGCAGGTCTCCACCAGTGAGCCAAATGGTCAGAAGCTTGTTCTGGATAGATAAGGAGTGAGGGGTACAGGGGCTCTGTGATGTAACTGGGAGGTAGAGCTGTGGGCCCTGTAATAAGGAGCCTGCTATGAGGACCCCAGCCAGTCCCGGGGTCTCCCCCAGAGGGGCGGACCTTAAAGCCCGAGCCAAGCATGTGACAGCTGGACAGAACACACAGCCCCTCAGGCAGGATGCGGGAGGCGGGGTTCCTCTAGATGCCAAGACCTGCCTGCTTGCTGGGAGCCTGGCTCGCCCACTCTGAGTTCACCTGGAGCTTCAGCAGTGCTCCTCACAAAACACAAGCCTGTCAGTTTGAATCAGACTTATCAATTACCAAGAAAGGCCAGTTCTTAAAAGAAATTTGACTCCTTTGGGGGCAAAGGCTCCATGTGCTTTCCTTCTTTCCCTTCACCTGCTGTTTCCATCTTACCTAAAGATGTCTCCACATTTGTCCTTAATGATGCCGAAGTTTAGGTCCCAAGCACCAGTGACACCGACGCTAGTCTTCATGGGGTGGCCTCAGCACGGGACTCGCTGGCTGAGAGCTGCAGCCCTGGGTCCAGAAGGTCATTCCTGAGCTCCTGGAGTGGATGCCGTGGCCTTGGTCCCTGCCTCAGAGACCCCAGCTCACCCAGACCTGGGGCCCCCTAGCAGCAGCATCGAACCTGGCCTGATCTTCCAGGATCCCTTTCATGGTTCCTGTGGCAGAGCTTGCTGGGGCCCTCACGGTGGAGGGGGCCCTCACCTGGCCTCTCAGATGTCACTGTAGCTATGGTCCCACCACCAGGAGCAGAGAGCCCAGTTCAAGGTGCAGGTTAGCTTGCGGAAGAGCTGGGGTGTTTCAGGGTAACAGGTCCAAGTGCTGGTCCCCAAGGTGGCTGTGGAGGTGGGGCTTGGCAGTCAGTTGCTGTACCCTTGTGGGCTCTAACGGGGCCTTGGGTCCGGCAGCACTGTCCTCTGGATATGCCTAGCGCAGTGCACGGCAGGACACTATCAGACTCCTAGTCTAGGTCTAGCTGCATGGCCCACACCCTCTGTCCCCTTCTCTATTTTTCTTTTCTTTGGGAGGGTGTATTGAGTCAGAATCTTGCCAGGATGGCCTCAAACTCACAGTGATCCTCCTGTCTCGGCTTCTGGAGAGCTGGAATCGCCTGTGTGTGACGCCGTGCCCTGACACAGGATCTCTTGGGGCACCATGCGATGCATGGTGACTGAGAGGAAGAAGAGGGAGTTACTGCGGGAGGTCTCAGGGCCAGCATGCGCAATAGCATCAGGAGACGACTTGTGGCCTCTGCAGCCGGGCCTTGGCCTCCTCACTCCGGAAGGGCACGTTCAGCGGTCAGTGCAGCTATGACTGGGCCTCATGAAATCCTCTCAAGACTGCCAGACTCTGTCCTTCTCCAAGGAAGGCAGTGGGGTCAGTCAGCTTTCTGCTGCTGTAACAAACACCTGGGACAGATCAACTTAAAAAGAGGAAAGGTGGACTTTGGCTCACTTCAAGTTTTCATCTGGTTGCTTGGGCCTGGGCACAGAGCACCGTGGTGGCCACATGGGGTGGAGAGGAAGAAGGCATTGGGGTGTGAGACCCTCACCAGGGGGCCCCCAGAACCTGACTTCCTCTGGCCAGGCCTCAGGCCTGAAGGTCCCACTGTGTCCACAACAGGAAGTCAGAGCTGGGTAGAGGGGCGCTGCTCCTCAGAGCACAGGCCCAGGGAGAGACTCGGGGCCTGCTTTGGGATCTAGGAGGGCCGACGAGTGGCTGCTGGAAGGCGGCCAGCAGTGTGCACCACACTGGGGGCCCCCTTTGCTCCTCCTGCTTCTCCCACTAACTGAGAGGCCTGGGGAGGTGGGCTCACCCCACTACAAAGGCTTGTCCTCCTTGGTCTGAGGGC
>PVKA01006479.1:34409-83471 GCA_004027165.1 Ctenomys sociabilis
TTTTTTTTTTTTTTTTTTTTTCTTTTTAGCTATTTTAAGTGCACCGTTCTGTGGGATTGAATTCCTCCACACTGTTGCATGACCATTGCCACCATCTATCTCCAGAACGTTTTCCATCTTCCCTACCTCAAATTGAGACCCATGAAATACCAACTCCTCATTCTTCCCTCTCCCAAGGTCTTGGAAGCCAGTCTCCTTCCTGTCTGCTGAATCTGGCTTGGGGGCCTTCTGGAGGCAGGGGTCCCACGGTGTCTGTCCTTTCGTGACTGACTTCACTTAACATAATGTCCATGAGAGTCGGCCATGGTGTCACAGCTGTCAGAATTTCCTTCCCTTCAAAGGGTGCAAAATGTTCCAAGGTATGTACAGTGAAAGGTACCAGCCTGGATCAAGGCCTGGCGAGAGCGAGAGAGACAGACAGACAGACAGTAGTGGGAGGTCGGGAACACGGGACAATATGCCTGACAACAAGCACTGGTGGAAGAGGAGATCCAACGATGACCAGGCACGCGGCCCCCGTGCCCAGGCCCCAAGAGTGCATCCACAAGGAAGCAGTCACCCAGCCGGGCAGCAAAGATTCTTGTGTCCAAATAACTCGCATGCACCCCTTGTCCTGCCTCCCCTCTCAGCCCACCCCTCTGAATGTGCCTCTGTCTCCCTGACAAGTGGGTTCCACGTTGCAGAAGTCCGTGCTTATTCACAAAGAAACAGCGTCATCCCTCTCTGCCTCCCTCCTCCCCCTCTCTTTGGGGCTGAATCTAGAGCTCCTCTTCTTGCTCAGCTACATCTGCAGCCCATGTTTACTTTTTATTTTGAGACGGGGTCTTGCTAAGTTGCTAAGCAGTGCAGGCTAGGCTCAAGCCTGGCCCTCACACCTCAGCCTCCTACAGTGCCAAAGCAAGAGGCACGCGCCCCTGGGTCAGGCTCTCATCATTGTGTAGTCTCTGGTGTTGGTCCTATTCATCACTGCCATGGTTCTGGGGTTTTTGCAAGGGCAACAATATAATACAGGTCACATTTTATACTGAATCACCCAAAGAATTATGTACAAGTGCAGGAAACCTCTCCACACACTAAACACTAAAGAATCCAGCTGAGGACCTAGCGCTCATAACGATGCCTCCCACAAGTCCAACTGGAGGCCTAGAGCCCACGAGAATGTCTCCTGCAGGCCCGCTTCATGGATCTGCGCTGGGAAGGCCCAAAGGTCAGTGGTGGAAGCCAGGAAGTCTGTGCCAGCAGGCGGGGGGATCTGAACTGGAGCCAGGAAGCAATGCTGCACCAGAGCGCCCCCCAAAGCACCACAGCCAGGCCTGCCAGATAGCTCAGCAGACCAAAGTGCCTGCTTAGGCAGAGCGCAGGGACTGGGGTTTGATCCCCTGCACCACAAGCTGTGCTGGCCCTGCCCCTGGGGTGCGCTGAAATGGCAATTGAGACTGGGTGTGGTGGTTGGGCACCTGCAATTCCAGTACGTGGGAGGCTGAAAACAGGAGGATCACTATGAGTTCGAGCTGTGTAGTGAGATCCTGTAGACCCTGTACTAAAGACACACACACACACACACACGCCACAGCCACCCTCAGCAACAGTGAGGTCCTGAGCTGCTCCAGAGATGAGGAAAGCTGAGTTCCCATCAGGAAAGCCAATGTGACAAGCTTCTCCATGAGGCTGAGCAGTGCACCGTCTTCCCCTCAGAGCCAGGAAGTGACGCTCAAGATAAGGACCAGAGTTCAACCGAAGTTCACCAGGAAAGCCAGTATGGCAAGGTCCCCAGCAGAACAGCCCAAGAGACCCAGCAGCTTCCAACGGCTTCTCCAAATAGCACCCCTCACAGCGTTCAGGCAGCTTCTCCTGTTCTGCCTTTAGGCTGCTGGTAACAACCCTCCTGAACCCAGCACCACAGCAGTTTAATTCAGCTGGGTGTAACGAGCTGACCACCAATTAGAAATCCCCTACAATCATCTTTTGTTCATTCATTCCTGGGGGACATAGTGGCTTCCACCTTCTGGTTCCTGAAGTGGGGCTGAGCTAGTGACCCAGGGACCCAGGGACCCAGGTCCCCTGGGTTGGAAGATCCCAGAACAATACACTTCTTCATTGTTGAACGGACTGTCAGTATTTTATAGCTCTAAGCCATGTAACAGAGGCATCTCTTGATGTCGTCAAATTGCAGAATCGCAAAAGGAAACAAAAACTAGCAACCACAAAAAAGTGGAAAATATTTTTGCTGACACAAATGCTGGGAAAACATTTGCAACACTTTCTGAACAAGGCTTAGCTTCTGTAATTACGCGAGCTGCCTCACTGTGCTTGTGAGAGACTAAAGCTTGGAGGGCGGGAAGACGACAGGCAGGCTAGCTGGGCCAGCTGAAGCTCTTTTGCTACATCCAGAACATGTCAGAAATCCCTTCTTTGGACCCTTAAAGAAAGACTTCCAGAGAAGCTTGGCACAGTGGCACATGCCTGTCATCCTAACTTGCTGGGAGGCTGAGGCAGGAGGATTAAGAGTTTAGCCCAGCCTAGGCAATTAAGAAAGGCCCTAGCTGAAGAATAAGAAAAAATAAATAAATAACAAGGGCTGGGGATGTGGCTCTGTGTGGGAGCCTGGGTTCAATATGTGCATCCACACCTCCCCCTGAAGAAAAAGAGACTGATTGAAAAAAGGCTGAACGAACACTGTGTAGCCCTGTAGAGATGGAGAACTGCACATAGCTTTCTGAGGTCCTCACTGTACAGTTCAGGCTGGACTTGCTCTGCAGTGCAGGCCGGCAGTGGACTTGTAGCAATCCTCCTGTATCAGCCTTCCAAGTGCCCCTGATCTTGGCTCAGAAAACCAGATTTGAAGCGTGTGCAGGAAACGAACATGCCCATTCACCTCAGCCTCCAGATGAGCTGCGTGTTGGAGCTTGTTGGTGTCCCCTGAGTGTCAGCACCATTTAGTGGGAAAACGACATGAGCTGGCCTTGGGTTCCTTGTCAGTTGAGCAGCCCAAGGATCCAGAGGAAAGCTACTTCTCTAGGTCTCTGTTTCCACATCTGTAAAATGGGTTTTCTAATGCTGTTAAAGAAGTACAAGTTGTCAGAATCAAAATGGAGTCATTTGTGTCTATCCTAAAGGGTGAGGAACAAAGCTGGGTGAGTGTGAGATGTTCTTACCTGTGATTGCTCGAAAGCATCTTTCACAAACAATGCAGTGAGGGTGGGTGTGGTGGTGCATGCCTGTGACTCCAGCACTTAGGAGGCCGAGGCAGGAGTATTTCCACGAATTCAAGGCCAGCCTGAACTGTATAGTGTGGTGTTTGTTTCCTGGCTCCACATAAGTTCATGACTAGGAAATTCACCACCACTGGACCTTGCCCTTATTAAATTTTTTATTTTGAGGCAAGGTGTCACTAAACTGTCTGGGCTGGACCCAGACTTCCAGAATATGAGAATTATGGGCCTGTGTCATAGCTTGTTTTAAAAAATAGCTTTGATCTGGGCATGATGGTGCATTCCTGGAATTCCAGCACTCAGGAGGCTGAGGCAGGAGTATCACCCGCAGTTCAAGTGCAGCCTGGGCTACGGAGTGAGACTAGGGGCGTACAGCAGCATGTCCTAGCTTGGGCAAGACCCATGCACCTGCTGGGCAGTGCCCTTCATTTCTACCACTGCAGACTCTCCAGGGCCACCTTGAATGAAAGATTTGGATTCCAGAGGGTTTGGGCCTTTCGGAGGAGGACAAAGGCCAAGTCACATGGGCCGCCTCGGAGCAGGCCCTGGCCCTGGGAGTGGCCGTGTCGTGTGCCCATGGACACTAGCGGTGCTTATCAAAGTGCCAAGAGGCAAAGCCGCTTCTCAAGGCGCAGGCCTGAGGGAGGGTGGATGCCAGAGGGGGGCAGGCGCATGGCCAGGCCAGAGTTTGGTGGGGGCTGGGCCCGAGGTGGGCCCTGGTTGACATGAGAGAGGACACGCGGACCAGTCTGCTCTGGCTGGGCAGTGAGGGCCACTAAGCACAAGAGTGGCAGCCGCCGAGGCCTGTGCTGCGTTTTGTTTTATTTTTGTTTTGAGACAAGGTCTCACTACGTAGCCCAGGCCACCCATGAATCCACTTTGTAGGCCAAGCTGGCTTCAGACTTGCAGTGATCCTCCTGCCTCAGCCTTCTGCATGCTGGGGTCACTGTGCCACCCTGCTCAGCTTGTCTCAGTATGTTGTTCTCCCCAAAGGAGAGAAGCTGGCCGCGCTGAGTGCTGGCGAAGCCAAGTGGCTGCCTGGGGCCCCGCGGAAGGTGCAGTGGCGCAGAGACTTGAGCTGGCACTGGCCAAGTTCTGTGCCTCCCTCGGGCCCAGCCACACATGACCTGGGCGTTCTGGCCCAGGCTTGCTTTCCTTATGCTCTTCCTGTTGCAAGCCCACAGTGGGTTCCTCCCACATGTAGCACCAGGCCACGCAGGTCTCTGGGTTAGGAGAGAGTAAGGAACTCAGGACCTCTGGCCAAGGCCATGCGGCGGGAATAGAAGCCCAGCTGGGGAGCAGCTCGAAGTTTCTGAGGGAAACCCACAGACATCTTACACAGGCCACGCAGGCAGGCTGTGGCCCAGGTCACCTAGGGCACCTGGGTCAATCTCAGCAGGCACCTCAAGGCAGCTGCTTCCAGAAGCCACCAGCTCTTCCCTGCCCTGTTGGATATTTTGAGACAGCATCTCACTGTCATCCAGGCAGGCCTTGAATGCAAAGAGATCCTCCTGCCTCAGCCTCCCCAGTGCTGGAATGACAGATGAATGCCACCCCAGGAGCCATCAGTTCTTTTGTTCCTCAGAGTCCCCCAGATGGGTGGCTGAGCTGCTTGTGGTCCTGGGGAAGGGGCCCCATGCTAGGCTAGTGATGCCATTCCAGCCCTGTCTGTCTCCTGGCCTGTGGCTCCAGGCCCCAGCCTGACAGCTTCCACTGTGGATTTCTAGGCCACAGATATACCCGGGCCTTGGCATGTGGCTTGGCCACAGCCCACAGTACCTGGGAGCCATCTGGTCCCTAAGGCTCACTCACCTTCTGTGCAAGTGGGTCTCACGGCAGTGTGTATGTGGACCCTTAAGTATGCCATTTATACCCTCAGGGTTACAACTTAAAATGGGTGAGGGAGAAAGCAGAGAAGTAGGAGAAGAAAAAGAGACTAGAAGTAAGGCCAGAGGACAAAGGGTGCCACTCCAGCAGCCATCAACTAGTACAGAAGACTGGAGGGAAAGAGAAAAGGAAGAGCTGAAGAGAAGAACAGAAGAGAGGCATGACCACAAAGAGCCTAGGCACCGTGTTCATGCTCATATAAATTTGAACAATGAAGGAGAAAACAGAAACAAAAACAATAAGCAATAACAAAACTCCCACCACAACAAAAACAAATAAGAGAGAAAAAGCTTCCAAGTTCGTCTCTGTTGTCACTGGTAGGCAGCGTGTGGAGACAGAGTCCCAATCCATGTTGATTTATCCCAGCAGGCCAGCAGTAACGGGGGGGGGGGGGGATTGAATAAGCTCAGTGAGCCTGCACCTTCTGGTCAAGACCAGATTCGTTTGGCCTGAAGCCGGCAGCACAACTTCAATGGGTCCGAGCTCAGCTAGGAGCTGCTAGGTGGGTCCGGCAGCTGCTCTGAGTTCTGAGCTCAGAGGGCCCCTCTGCAAGACGGCTCCCGGCCATTCGCTCTCTGCCCTCGGCACTCACCGCCAGCTAGTGCAGGCCTCCGCTCCTGCTGCTCCCCTGCAGGGCTGCGGTCTCTCTGCGGGGCCTCTGGGGCTGCCAGCGTCACTTTATGTCTGCAGTGAGTCCTGCTTCAGGAAGGAGGCTCTGCAGATCCCCACATCTTTTTCACTAAAGTTTTGCTCTTCACATTCTCTGTGGGATTTGATTTGTGCTTAAGACCCTTCCTGGCCCAGGAGACCCACTTCCCTCCTTGTCTGCCTCGAGTTCACTATCCAGGTCTGGGTGGCAGTGCTCAGGGGGTTCTTTCTGTGCTGCTGCTTGCCACTCCACCACCTGGTGGTCCTATTGTTTGTTTGCTTTTTGGGATAGTGTCTTGAGAAAGTTTAGGCTGGCCTTGAACTCTCTATGTGGTCCAGGAAGGCCTGGAAGCCAAGGCAGTCTTCCTACCTCAGCTTCCCAAGAGCTGGGCTTACAGATGTGCACCACTTAGTTTGGGTTTTTCTTTTATGTAGTTTTAAATTTTTATTTATTTGTTTGGTACAGGGTCTCACTCTGTAACTCTTGTAGTGATCCTCTTGTTTCTGCCTCCCCAGCACTGGGATTACAGGCATGTGCCACCACGCTCAGCTTCAGTGGCTGGCACGGTGTGCCTGGGCTGGGGCCAGCACAGCATGTGGTACCAGGACTCAAGCCTGGGTCCTTGCACTTGCCAGGCAGGTGCTTATACTGCTGTGCTATCTCCCCAGCCCTGTTTAGCCTTGTTTAAAATCTCTTTTACAGGCCAGGTGTGGTGGTGCATGCCCGTAATCCAAGCACTTGGGAGGCTGAGGCAAGAGAATCATTGTGAGTTCAAGACCAGCCTGCACTACAAAGTAAACTAAAGCCAAGCCTGAAGTGCATAGCAAGACTCTGTCTGAAAAAGACAAACAACAAAAATCCCTCTTGTACAGAACATGATTTTGAGGACTAGGTAGTAAAGGTGCATATACAGATACATCCTCAAACTATGTTTATCCTATTCCTACTCTCTTTTATCTAAAAATACCCTTTCAGAGAAAGGAAATTTCTGAGCAGAGCCCTGTCTGGAATTTCTAAGCCCTCTGCCCTTCCAGTGGGAACAGTTGAAGTTCTCTGCCTGACACAAATGGAACAGCTGTTGTGGAGGAAAAGAGAGGCTAGAGGAGGAGCTGGAAGGAAAGGAGGAAGAAGAGGAAGAAGAGGAGGAGGAAGAGGAAGAAGAAGAGTCCAATCCAGAATTTGAGACCACAGATCTCAGCCAGCCTATGAAGCTGAAGATGAGAGGATGGTGTCAATACCCTGGCCTTGGCAGCAAGTTCATGTGCATGTATTTCACAAGAAACCAGGACTCAAACCTGGGTCCTTGCACTTGCCAGGCAGGTGCTTATACTGCTGTGCTATCTCCCCAGCCCTGTTTAGCCTCATTTAAAATCTCTTTTACAGGCCAGGTGTGGTGGTGCATGCCCGTAATCCCAGCACTTGGGAGGCTGAGGCAGAGTTTGCTCCACACTGGGCACAGGGCTCAGCCCCTGAACTCTTTGGCTGCCACAGGGAGGAAACCCAGGAAGCAGGTACAGCTCACAGTGGGGATCAGCTCCTGCCTTAGGGAGCCACCATCCGGGGTGGGATCTCTGAGCTCAGGCCACACATAGCGGTGCAAGCATTTGCTTGGGAATTTGTTAGAAATGAGCATTTTCTGGCTACACCTGCAACTTCTACTTAATGAGAAACTCCCAGACCCCCGTGCGTCACAAGCTGCCAGGTGATGCTGGGGCCCAGCAGCATGGGAGGGCAGCCAGTGTGGGAGACACCTGGGACTTGGTAACTTGCCTGTCCAGAGGGATCCAGGGTAAGTCCACTCTAGCAAGGGGAAACACTCTGCATACAAACTCCGAATTTATGATTGGTACTGTTATGTTATGATAGACTTTGGAGCTATGGTCTAAAGTACAAAGTCAAGAGTTATGACAGTTTGTCAGTTTCTAAGTTGTGCTTGATGATATCATTATTGTTGCTGGTACTACTTGGGCTAGGGTGCCATACCTGTTTTAATCAGCTGTTCTTCTTTGTGTAACAATATTGGGAAGCTGTAGGGCAATAACCTACCCCACAGCTCTATACCAAAAGCCTGGGGACTGAGCCAAACAGAAACCAACATCTCATTCTCAATTATTGGGAACAGCCAAGAATCTCCTTCACACAGAAGATATCCCTGAAAAACAGACTTTTCTAGGGAGACCTTGATACTAGTGATATAGGTACTAACATAAAAATGCACAAGGGAGGCCGGGGAGATGGCGCGGTAGAATAAGTGCTTCCCTGGAAAGCACAAGGGTCTGAGTTCAAGCACCAGTTCTGCCAAAAAAAAAATATCACTCCCTAAAAAAAAAATGCACAGGGGTCATCACAGAAAACAAAATAATGTTTTAAATAGAAAATGACAAGATGAAGGAGCAAAATCCAATCTCAGGCTACCCAGAACAAGCCTGAGAGAAAATAGCATAGAGGAAACTGGAAGCCACGTACTTGAAATTTCTAAAATGATAGCAATAGGACTGAAGAAACATGAGGTTGCAGCAGAAGTCATATCCAAAATAATGTCTCTTGTAGACAACAGAAATGGCAACCACAATGAAAGAATTGCTCATCACATCTAAAGAAGACATAGATTAACAAAATAGAGGAATGTGAGAAAATGGCAGAAACCTTAAATGAACAATGTAGGAAAGAATTAAAATGCATGAAACAGATTAAAAAAAATGTCAAGGAAGTTTAAAAGCATTCTTTTGAAAGCTCATAAAACAGCTTGAACAAGCCTGAAAATAGACTTTCAGACCTTGAGGACAAAACGATTGTGGCTAGTGATCACAGAAAGAAAGGTCACTTAAATATAAGAAGGAATGAGGAAATAGCTATTCAAAAACTGCAAGAGGATGCAAAAAAAACAATATAAAACCTATATGTGTCAATGAAAAAGCATGAGTCAACACAAATGACATAAAAAGACCATCTGCAGAAAGAATAGCAGAAAATCTCCCAAGTTTGGGAAAAAGAATCTGACATACAGTTAGGTGAGGCATATAGAACTCCAACTAGCTGTAACTAAACTAAATCTACACTCTGACACACAGTAATCAAGATCCCAGAAATTCAGCACAGGAACAGTATAATGAACGCTGTCAGAGAAAGCAAAGCAATCATCTATAAAAAAGGTCACCAGAATCATGGCAGAGTTTTCCACACAAGTCTTTACGTCAAGAAGAACTTGAAGTGAAGAATTTCAAGTTGTGAAAGAAAATAGCTTTCAGCCAAGACTGATGTACCCTGAAAAATTATCTATTAAAATTAATGGAGAAATGAGATACTTCTACAATAAAGAACAACTGAAGAAACCCTATAGACCACCAAGCCAACCCTACAGAGTACTGAAATATATTCCAGAAAGAGATAAAAATAACCACAACTCCAAGAACAATAACAGAAAGAAATCACCAAGCAGGGCAAACAGAGAATAAATGTAGGAAACCCAAAGCAGGAAAAGAACATGACAAAGATAAACCAATACATATCAGTTTTAAGCATCAATGTAAATGGCCTCAATTCACCAATTAAAAGAAATAGAATGACAGAGTGGATCAAGAAACAAAACCCAACAAATATTTTGTATGTAAGGAATACATTTAATTCAAAAGGAAATTCATAGACTGAAAGCCAAAGGGTAGAAAAATAATACTTCATGTGACAGAAACCCAGAAAAAAGCAGGGGTAGCTATTTTTTTGTTGTTGTTGTTGCAGGGTCTCACTATGCAGCCCACATTCATAGTGATCCTCCTGCTTCCTGCCTCCCTAGGGCTGGGCTTACAGGCGCGCGCCACCACGCCCGGACTCCATCTCCAGCTCAGTGCACCCTAAGGCGGGGCCGGCACAGCATGCGGAACCAGGAATGGAACCCTAGCTGCTGCGCTTATCTAAGCAAGCGATTAGTCTGCTGAGCTATACCGCAGGCCCTCCTATTCTATTTTGAGACAATGTAAACTTCAAAGCAAGAATGAGTAAAGGAGATAAACAAGATCACTACATACTTGTTAGGGGAAAACTTCAAGACAGAGATAATATTCATAAATATATATTGTTTCATATATTTCTACCAATCTGTCCCTTTTTTTGAGTTTTTCATCCTATTAAAGACTTTCAAAATAGGTATTGATTCTCTTCGGAATTTCTACAGGGTATTTAGTGATTTCATCCTTTTAATTCTTTTTTTTTAATTTTTATTTTATTGAAGTACAAATATCAATGAGACAGTTTTAAAATACCTTGACAAGATGGATTTGATAAATTAATACATTGCAAACTGTTTTCATAATGTTATCCTTTTTATTGTTTTTCAATGTGGTTTCTAATAAGCAATTTTTTTTATTCTGTAAAAGGTAACAAAATTTACAGAACAAAACTTTCCCTTCTTCTTTTTTCAGAACTGGGGATTGAACTCAGGGCTTTGCACTTGCCAGGGAAGCACTTATTCCACTGAGCCATCTCTCCAGCCCCAAACTTTCCCTTCTTAAAACTAATGTTACAAACCCATATTATCATTTCTATATAAATCAAATAAGCAATAACACAACTGTAATGGAAGACCTTAATACCCACTGTCAAAAAGAGGTGGATCAACTAGACAAAATATCAGAAAAGAAAGAGCAGCACTTAGCCAAACTTGTGAAAGAATGGATTTAATAGACTTTTACAGAGTATTTCACCCAACGGCATTAATTTTTTTTGTTTGTTTTTTGGCAGAACCAGGGATTAAACTCAGACCCTTGAGCTTGCCAGGGAAGAACCTATTCTACTGAGCCATCTGCCTGGCCCCTCCCAACAGCATTAGGATACACAGTCTTGTGCTGCACATGGGATGTTTTCTAAACTAGAGAATATACAAGCACATAATACATGCTTAAGTAAATGCAAATGAATTAAAATTATCCCATGTATGTTATTTGACCATAGTGCAATGAAATTGGAAATTATTAACAAAAGAAGCTGAAAAAACTTCATAAAATATGATAATTAAATAACACCCTCTTGAACAAGCAATGAGTCACCAATGAAATTAAACAAGTAATTAAATGATATCTACACTCAAACAAAAGTGCAAATACAATTTACCAGAATACGCGGAGTGCAATGAAAACAGTTCTCAGAGGGAAATGTATAGTGGGGAATTCTCACATACAGAACACAGAACAACACAAATAAGTAATCTAATGCTGCATTTTAAGCTTCTAGAGAAACAAGAGCAAGTGCAAGACTCAAGCCCAAAGAAGACAGGAAATTATAAAGATGAAAGCAGAAATTCAATCAATGAAGACTAAGAAAATAATACAAAGAATTAATGAATCAAGTTGGTTTTTTTTGAAAGGATAAACAAAATTGATAAACCCTTAGCTAACTTTATCACAAAAAGGAAAAACTCAAATTTGCGCAATAAAGAATGAAATCACTAAAGATCCTGTAGAAATTCAGAAGATCATCAGTATGTACTCTGAAAGTCTTTACTGTAATAGGATGGAAAACTCAGAAGAAATGGTCAGATTGCTAGAAATATATGAATTACCAAAGCTGAATCAAGAAGACATAAAAATCCTGAATAACCCATTATCATTCAGTGAAATTGAAAATGTAATTAGCAACTTACCAACAAAGAAAAGCCCAGGTCCTGATGGATTCACAGGAGAATTCCACATGTAATTTAGAGATTTAATACCAATACTGCTCAAACTCTTTAATGAAATTGAAAGGGAAGCAATTCTCCCTAATCAATTTCTGGAGGCAAGTAATACCTGTTAACAAAACAGAGAAAGACCCAACCCAAAAAGAAAACTACAGGCTAATCTCTCTAATGAACATGTTTGTAAAAAGCCTCAATAAAATATCAGCAAACAGAATATAGCAAATTGCCAAGAAGATTACACACCATGACCGAGTAGGAGCACAGGGATGGCTCAACATACACAAATCCATAAATGCAATAGACCATATCTCCACATGACAAAGACCACATGATCATCTCAATAGATGCAGAAAAAACTTTTGACAAAGTCCAACACTCATTCATGGTAAAAGTCCTACCGAAAACCAGAATAGATGGCCATTATCTCAATCTGATAATCGCTAGCTAGCTATGACAAACCAATGGATAACATCATAATAAATGAACAAAAACTGAAAGCTTTCATTCTAAAATTAAAAACAAGACAAGGATGTCCATCCACTATCACCACTCTTATTCTACAGTTCTGAAATCTTTAGCCAGGGTGATTAGATAAGTAAGTGAAAGCAATAGAAGGAGTAGGATAGGAAAGGAAGAGTTTAAATTATGATTATGAGCAGATGACATGATACTCCACAGAAGACTCCTAAAACTCCAGCAGCAGATGTCTAGATTTAATAACCAAATTCAGTAGCATAGTTGGATACAAAGTCAACAGTCAAAGAGCACTAGCATTTATGTGCACAAACAACAAAGTCACTGACAGAGAAATTAGGGAAACTATACTCTTCACAATAGTATAAAAAAGTACTTAAGAATCTAGCTAATGAAGTAAAATATTTATACACTGAAAATTACAGTACTCTGAGTAAAAGAGATTGAGAAAGATTTCGGAAAATGGAAAGATATTCTTTGCTCATGGATAAGGAGAACCAACATTGTGAAAATGGTCATGCTCCCAAAACTGTTGCCTCAGTTACTCTTCTCGTTGCTGGGACAAATATCCAATACCCAAAATGAAGGAATGAAGGGTTTATTTAGCTCCCAGTTGCTGGAGGCTTCAGTCCGTACTTGGCTAGCTCCCAGGCAGCGTGGGACACGGCAGAGAGCAGCCTTTCATGGCAGTGGCAAAGAGCAGAGAGCAAAATGGAGGAGGACCAGCAATGATGGCACAAAGAGGAGGTCTGTCTCTCTTAACTTGCATTCAGGCAATCTGGCCCAGGCTGGGTGTAGTACTCACACCCATAATCCCAGTGGATTATGAGTTAATCACAAACTCTAGAACTCTGCCCATGAGTGCATGAGGCTTTGGGGGGGACAACTAGACACAGACCATAACAACTGTTACACAGATTCAGTGCAACCCAAATCAAGATACCACGAGAATATCTCACAGATCTAGAGAAAACATTCCTACAATTCATCTGGAGCCAGAAGAGACCCAGAATAACAAAGGCAATCTTGGGCAACAAAGGCAAGGCAGAAAACAGGGCAATCCCTGACTTGAAATTATACTACAAAGGTACTGTGATAAAACCAGCATGGTACTGGAAAAAAAAAAAAAAAAAACAGACCTGAGGATCAATGGAACAGATTAGAAGATGCAAACACATTTACAAACACAGTCAGCCACCTTATTTTTAACAAAGGGATAAAACATGTTCCCTGGAAGAAAGATAGCCTCTTTAGTACATGGTGCTGGAAAAAACTGGCTCTCCACATGCCAAACACTCAAACTAGACCCATGTCTATCACCATGCAGTTAACTAAAGTCAAAATGGATCAAAGACTTAACTGTTAAAACAGAAACACTGAATGTACTAGAAGAGAACATAGGTGGAGATCTTGTAGAGCTAGGGGTAGGCAGAGAGTTCATGAACAAAAATCAAACTGCAGGGGAAATATGCCAAAGAATCAATGACCGGGATATTATCTTATTAAAAAGTTTTTTTCACATTGAAGAAATCACCAACAGAGTAAAAAAAAAAAAAATCACCTTAATTAGGAACATTTTTTAAAAATTGGAAAAAAATTTAGCCAAATGTCCCTCAGGCAAAGGATTTCTATAATATGAAGATATGAAGAATCAAAAAAAGCCCCCCAAATTTAAAGATTCAATCCAAAAATGGGCATCTGAGATTAATGCAAATTCTCAGATGAAGAAATACAAATGGCAAACAAATATATGAAAAAATGTTCAGTATCTTTGGTCATTTGAGAAATGCAAATGAAAACCCTCAGATTCTATCTCACCTGAGAAAGGATGGCTATCATGAAGAAATCATCTAATAACAGGAACCCTTTTTCATTGTTAAAGGGATGGTAGACTGACACAACCACTCTGGAAATCAGTATGAAGAGTCCTCAAAAAATGAGGATTACAGGTCCTGTTCGACTCAGCTATTCCCCCTCAGGGTATTTTCCCAGAAGAACTGAAAACGTCATGCCACAGTGATATGTATATCACCCAGGCCTATAGCAGCACAATTGTCATAGCCAACTGGAAACAGCCCAAATGCCCATCAACTGAGGAATAGATAAAATAATATGTGGTGTTTTCATGCAATGGAGCATTATTCAGCTATAAGAAAGATTTACAGAAGCCGGGCGTGGTGGCGCAGGCCTGTAATCTCAGCACTTGGGAGGCTGAGGCAGGAGGATTGTTCTGAGTTCGAGACCAGCCTGAGCTGCAAAGTGAGCTTAAGGCCAGCCTGAACTGCATAGTGAGACCCTGTCTCAAAAAGACCAAAAAAAAAAAAAAAAAAAAAGAAAGATTTACAGGTAAATGGATGCAACTAAAACCATGCCCATAAAGAAAATAAATCAGACTGGTATATATAAACATCATATAGTCTCCCTAGTGTAAGAAATAGAGTACCTGGGTGTGGGGCTGCATGCCTGTAATCCCAATATTTGAGAGGCTGAGGCAGGAGGATTGTCGCAGGTTCGAGAACAGCCTGAGCTACAGAGCAAGCTCAAGGCTAGCCTGTAGTGCATAGCAAAACCCTGTCTCACGAAAGAAAGAAAAGGAAGAAAGAGAGAGAGTAAATAAG
Organism: Ctenomys sociabilis; assembly: GCA_004027165.1. NCBI lineage: Eukaryota > Metazoa > Chordata > Mammalia > Rodentia > Ctenomyidae > Ctenomys > Ctenomys sociabilis. The sequence goes on from PVKA01006479.1 coordinate 48,918, forward strand.
ATCCAAACGGTATGATATATAGAATGAGAGGAAAAAACCTGTTCAAAAGGAAAGATCAATTGGGATGGGGAGAAAAAGGAAGAAATACACACACACACACACACACACACACACACACACACACACACACACACTAGCTAAGATAATTGTACTTCTAATTCTAATTTTTATTAGTTCATCCAAAGGAATAGTTAGTGCTTTTATTATTTTGTCAATTTTGCGTGCCTATATATGGTAATCTGAGCAACTACTTTGAAGATAACTGTCGCGCGCACCCTCGCCAGCAAGGAAGACGCGACCACTGGTTGTTCTCTCTGCAGTTTATTCGACCTTTAACAATGTTCTTCCTTAGGTAGTGGCCCAGAAGGGAAGCCCGCTCATAGCTAAATACCTTCGGGCATCCAATCCCGAAGCGCCACGTGGCATTGTCTATAGGTCCAGGTACGCGGAAGCAAGCCACTGTCCTGTCTTGTTGCCTAATATGGAGTTGTTATCCACAGAGAGCTCTCACCCCCGAGGGGGTGGAAGGCGGAAACCGGCGCCATCTTTAAGGCGCGGTTGCACGCAGCTCTCTACAGATAACAATATGCAATATAATAACCATTGTTAATTTCCTATCATATTGCTTTGAAATTGTGTATAACTTTTTTGTTCTCTTTAAAAAAATAGGACTAAAAGATATCTTTCCCTTTCTGAAGTCCTCTTGGATCTCTTTCTTCAGATATGGTAGTTTTTAGTGTAAAGGTCTTTTAATTTCATCCTTAGATTGATTCCTAAGCATGTCATTATGTTGAAAGCTATTGTGAAGGGTGTTATTTCCCTAATTTCTTCTTCAGCAAATTTGTTATTGTGTATAGGAATGATAGTGATTTGTGAGCACTGAATTTGTATCTAGCTATGCTACTGAATTTGGTTATTAAATCTGGAAGTGTTTTGGTGGCATTTTAGGGGTATTTCTATGTAGAGTAGCATATCATCTGTACACAATAATTTAAATTCTTCATTTCCTATCTTTATCCCTTTTTGCTTTCACTTAGCTAATTGCCCTAGCTGAAGTTTCCAAAACTATGTCAAATAAAAGTGCTGACAGTGGCCATCCTTGTCTTGTTCCTGATTTTAGAGTGAAAGCTATCAGTTTTTGTCCACGTATTATGATGCTGATTGTTGGTTTGTCATAGCTGGCCTCTATCAGATTTAAATAAAGACTATCTATTTCCTATCCCAACTTACTGTAGAATTTTTATTATGAATGAGCATTATATTTTGTCATGCACTTTTTTTGCATTTATTGAGATATTCACATGGCTTTGTCATTGGCTGTGTTAATATGGTATATTACATTTATTGATTTTCGTATGTTGAACAATCCCTGTATCCCTGGGATGAATTCTATTTGGTTCTGGTGTACAATCTTCTTGCAGGTTTGCTGCATTTTGTTTACCAGTATCTTATTGAGGATTTTTAAATCCATGTTCATTAGGGAGATTGACTTGTGGTTTTCTTTTTTGGTTGGATCTGACTATGGTTTTGGTGTCAACATAAAGCTTGTTTCCAGGAATTAATTTGGGGGTATTGCATTTCATTAAAGAGTTTAAAGGGCCAGCCAAATAGCTCAGTGGATTAAAGTGCCTGCAAGCAGGCACAGGGGTTGAAGGTTCAAGCCTCAGGCCTACCATGCCAGCCCTGCCCCTGGGGGCACACTGAGACAGCAGTTGAGACTGGGCACAGTGGCACATGCCTGTAATCCTAGCTCTTGGGAGGCTGTAAACAGGTGGATCACTACGAGTCTGACCTAGTAGTGACACCCTGAACACCCTGTAGACCCCTCCCTAAAAAATTACAAAAAAAAAAGAGTTTAAGATGTAGTGGCGTTAGGTCTTTAAAGTTTTTACAGAATGCAGTATGAATTCATGAGGGCCTGGGTTTTTCTTTGTTTATGAGTTTTTAATTATATCCACACTTTGGCTGATTAATATTAGTTTACTTAGATTTTTTTATATCTTCTTGATTCAGCTTTGCTAATTGTGTATCTAGAATCTTTCCAACTCATCTGTGTTGTCCATCTTAGAATTTAAGTCATCAAAGTAGGAATTTTGGATTTCTGAAAGATCTGTTGTGATTTTGCACTTTTCATTCCTAATTGCATGGATTTGAGTCTTTTCTTTAAGTGAGGGGTGAGGGATAATGTTGGGTAAGGTTTCTCAATTTTATTTAATCTTTCAAAGAACCATCTCTTTGACACATTGATTCTTAGCATTGCTTTCTTAGTCTCTGTTGCATTAAGCTCTGCTCTGATCTTTGTTTTCTCACTCAAATAAGGGTGGGGCTTAATTTTCTCTTCTTTTTGGAGAAGTTCGTGGTTCATCATTAGATTGTTTTCTTGAGCTTACTCTGTTTTTCTTTCTTTCTTTCTTTCTTTTTTTTTTTTTTTTTTTTTTTTGGCAGTACTGGGGATTGAACTCAGGCCCTTGTGCTTGCCAGGCAAGCTCTTATTCCACTGAGCCATCTCCCCAGACCTGTTTTTCTGATACAAGAATCTATTGTTATAAATTTCCTTCACAGGCCTGCCTTCCATGTGTCCCATATTAATTTCTATGTGCTGATAAAGTTTTGCAGTCTCTTTTGCCATGGATTTCCAATATTATTGAACTAAGGTCTGATAATATGCATGGGTTAATTTCCATTCCTTTGCACTTACTTAAGTCTATTCTATGAGCTAGCTAGTATGTGGTTTATTTTGGAGAACACCTTTTGTACAGCTGAAAAAATGTGTATTCTGATGTTATGCGGTGGAACACTCTGAAGACATCTACTAAGTCCATTTGTTTCAAACTTTGGTTCATTTCTGATATTTTTTGTTGATTTTTTTTGTCCAGTTGATCTGTCTATTTGTGACAAGGGTATATTGAGCTCCCCCATTACAACTGAATTCATGCTTATTTGATTTTCATGCCCAGTAATGTTCATTTTATATGGTTGGGTATACTGGCATTTAGTGTATATATATATTTATGATTATCTCTTCCTCTTACATTGTTCCATCTATAAGGGAACAATTGTTTGTCTTTTTTATCTTTTTAACTTTCTTCAAAGCTGTATTCCAGAGGGGCTCAGTCCTGCTTGGCAGCTGCCTTCCTCATGGCGGCCAGCACGTAGCTCAGCGCCTCACGCCTCCTCTTGGCGCGGAGGATGTGCGACCCCACCCATGAACTTGAGGGCGCGCTTGAGCTCCGTGGCATGCCGCTCTTAGGGGGAGAAGCTGCACGCCTCCCGGATCACGTCCCGCATGAGCTTGATGTGTTTGTTGAGGCATCCAGGACGGCGGCTGTGCCTCCGTTCGCTCGCTTTCTTGGTCACCTTGTGGCCTTTGCTGAGGCCCACAGCCTGGAATAGCGGAGGGCCAAGGCTACTTGCTGTAGCAGAAACAGGGAACAATTGTTTCTCTCAATCAGTCTTGGCTTGAAACTCACTTTATCTGCAAATACAATAGTTACCCCTCCATTTTTCTGGGTTCTTGTGGCATGGAGTATTATTTTTCTTTTTCAACATTCATAATTTCTTTTTGAATGAAATGTATTTCTTGTATTCAGCATACTGTTGGATCTTGCTTCTTGATCTGTTCTTCCAGTCTGTTTCTTTTAATGGTACACTGAGGCCATTTACTTTGATGGTTATAATGGATATGTATTGACTTGTCATGTTATTTTCCTGTTTTGGTTCCCCCTTTTCCCCCTCTCTGTTTAATTCCTTGCCTTGCTTGGTGGATTCATTCTGTTTGGGTTTGTGGTGGATTAACTAATGGTCTACTTGTAACACCCAGTTGAACTGAATCAGTGTGGTCCTGGGTATGAAGGCCCACCTGAGGATTGCTTCCAAGAGCATAAAATGAAAACTGGGGGGGGGGGGAGGCAGTGCTGTTGATTCGCTGACTCTCGTGGAGAAGCAAGCTGTCCTCATCACTGGAAGAGCTTGGGTGCTTGCAGTAGCGGAAGATGGCTGCAGTTCCTTTAGGGGAGCTCTTGTCCTTGTCTTGCTCTAGTGCAGATCCCTCAGCCCGCTGGCACAGACCCTTCATCTCACCGGATGCAGAATTTCTAGCTTCCACCACTAACCTTGGGGTCTACCCAGTGCAGTTTTTTTGAAAAAATGTATTTTATTGTTGCAGGGTCTCATTATGTAGCTTGGACTCAGCCTCCCCAGCTCTGGGACTACAGGTGGCACCCACATGCCTGGCCTCTGGCCTGCCCAGCCTGCCTGGGGGTGGGGCTGGGGTGGCACGCGGTGCTGGGGTGGAGCCCTGGTCCCGGGGCTTTCTTAACTTGCTCAAGCAGGCACTTTAGTCAGCTGAGCTATCTCACCAGCCCCCAGGGCAGATTCATGATGCAGTTACAGGAGACATTGCTGTGGGCTTTTGGCCTCCATCTGGACTTGTGGAGGACACTGCCAGGGGCTCTAGGTCTTCAGCTGAACTGTTTGGGTCTCTAATGCATGTATTAATCTGTTCTCTTCTTCATTTGACTTTTGGGGTGAATATTATAATATAATACTATAAATTATGCACCCCACAGTAAATATATTCCCTTGAAAACCCCAACTATAACAGGGTTTGTGGAGCTGAGTCCTCACTGTCTCTTTTTTGAATGTCCTCCAGCATATGTTGAATGCTCATTTGGGCGTCATGAGTTTCTTCAGGTGTTGTTTGTCGTGGAAGTATTTTGTTTTTCAATCAAGTTGAAAGCTATTTTTGTAGGGTACATCGATCTGGGTTGAAGGCTGCCTTCTATCATGGCCTGAGGTACTTTGCTCCAAGCTTTCCTCGGCGTGAGGACTTGTGTTGGGAAGTCTCTGTGATTCTGAGCTGCCACTGGGACACAGAGTGGGCAGACAAGCCTCATTTTTGACAGGGTAGTGAATAATCCCAGGAAGATAGTACCTTTATTTATTTATAAAATCAATTTTATTGAGAAAGAAATAGCAATGAGGCAGTTTCAAAACAGGTTAGTAGGACAGTTATAATAATTAATACATTGCATATTGTCTTCATAGTAGTTACTCATAGTATAAGAGATATAGACATGATATCTTGTCTAAATACTATTAGTACAAATATTTTCATTAAACTAGGAGAAAATAGCTGTATATCTATCATATATATATATATATATATATATATATATATATATAGAGAGAGAGAGAGAGAGAGAGAGAGAGAGAGAGAGAGATTTTTGTCACTACACAATGGTCCTTCATTTATATCCCCCCTTTTTTTGTTTAGTTTTGTCAGAGATGGGTATTCCATTACCATTCAAACATTGTAGGTGCATGAATTCAGCAAAATAATCCAGCAGTCCACAATAGTAGTGGGTTATCTGCAGAATTGGCACTGTCAGAAGTTGCTGACTTGAGCCTTTTACAGCTCAGCATATTAATATGGCTTTACTTTTTATACCTGATTTTCATCTCTTTCTTTCTTTCTTTCTTTCTTTCTTTCTTTCTTTCTTTCTTTCTTTCTTTCTTTCTTTCTTTCTTTCTTTCTTTCTTTCTTTCTTTCTTTCTTTCTTTCTTTCTTTCTTTCTTGGTTTATTTTGATTTTTGTTTGGAACCAGGGACTCATTATGTAGTTCCACTGGCCTTGAACTCCTTACACGGCCAGGTTGGCCTCAAACTCACAGTGATCCTTCTTTCTCAGCCTCTCAAGTTCTTTTATTACAGGGGGGAGGAGACGCCACCCCACCCAGCTAGCCTGCACTAGTTCCATTGAAATTCAGGCTGGCTTCTGAGTGTGAGGCTGGAGCCTGATTTGTCCCGCCTGCAACACTCCGCATGCCTCCCACTCGAACTCGGCTCCTTGATCCCCTCGTCATTTGAACTCAGTTCCACTCACGGTGACACTGGGAGCCACTAGGTGGAGCCGACCCCAGCTGCTCTGAGTTGGGAGCTCCGTTGGCTCCTCTGCAAGATGCCTACCAGCCAATCACCCTCTCCTGTGCAATACCTGACCTCTAATAACTCTCCCCCCACTGCAGTCCGCTGCCTTCGCTGCTCCGTTCCACTGCTCTGTCTCGCCGTGGAGGCCTCTGTCACCGTGCATCTGCCAGCAGTCACCGTGCATCTGCAGGCTTGAGCTACGAGTCAGGGCTCGGGGAGAAACTGCTGCTTGGCCCCTCCTCCTGCAGTGAGGCCTCTCCTTTCAGTCCTCCCCCGGACTTCAATGCTCACTTCGGACTCTCCCTGAGGCGTCCTCCTTTTGTGCCTACATCGCTATGTTCTAGTGCCTGGATCCCACATCTTGGAAAGGCTTTTCATATGCTGCTCACCTCTCTGCTATCTTCCTGGAAATTTCTAGACTGTACATATATATAGGATCTTGCTATGTATTTTAAGCTGGCCTTGAATTTATTATGTAGCCAAAGCTGGCCTGGAACTCACAGTGATTCTCTTGCCTCAGGCTCCAGATAAATAAATAAAGGACAGCCAGAGCCCTCCCCAGTCTCCTTTACTGAGTCAGAAGATCACTCTCGCCAGGACAGCACTGGCTCAGCTACAGCCCCAACTGAATCCTGAAGGAATGTGGCAGGCTCAGGCTCCCTGAAACATTCTGAGGCACAGAGGGGTTTACTGCCCCCTGAGTCTCAACAGGAGCACAGGTGTGAAGGGCTCTTCCCATCCTTCTATTCTTTCAGGGAGCCAATCAGGCCTGGGTGACCTCAGGTTTACAATGGCTGCATAAGGCTGGGCATGGTGGCACACACATGTAACCATGGTTAGCACTTGGGAGGCAGAGGCAGGAGGATCACTGAAAGTATGAGACAAACCTGGGCTACAAAGTGAGCTCAAGGTCAGCCTGAACTGCACAGTGAGACTCCGTGTAAAAAAAAAAAAAAAAAAAAAAAAGCCAACACCAACAAAAAGAATCGCTACAATGTGTGCAGGACCTGAGTAAAGCATGAGCATGCAGGGGCTGCCAGGAGCGAGTGCCTCAGAGTGGGGGCAGCCCGGTACTCTCAGCCCAGCCCAGAGAAACTCTGCATGGATCCCGTCCCGTCCCGGCTCGCGCCGTGCAGCCCACTCTCCCTGCTGACCACCCTGGAGCATCCTCGCCGCTCTTCTGCTTTCGTGCCTTCATGTAGTGCTAGCAGAAGAGCACCGTGTCGCGCCCTGTGCTCGCTTAGGGCAGGCGCTGTCCTCAGCCCTTCAGAGTCACCCAGCACTGAGATACCGCTTGGAGGTAGGCGCTCTCGCCGTCCCTACTTCGTGTTTGGGAAAGCCAAGGCGGTGCTGAGGTTTCGTAAGCTGCCCACGCTAGTAAAAGGCCCAACCAGAATCCTAACCCAGACAGCACGGCTCCATCTATGTTTTTAATCTTCCCCGCAGAAGGTTATAAAGGCACTTACTCAGTGTGGGGGCAGAGGCCGGGGATGGCAGCGGGGATATAAATTCACCAGCAAGCTGCAGCCTATCTGCTTTTCTTACCCTTACAAAAAGCAAGCCCAGGGGAGGATGCTGTCTCAACAAGCCCGTGTCTGCCCTATCAGGCGGTGGAGAGGCCCACCAAGCTCATGCAAGCCACCCATTGTTGGAGATCCAGCAGCTGGGGGCTGCTAATGGTCTGTGGCCAAAGACCCTTCGAATTTGCAGAGGAAGATAATTTAGTGCAAGGGGCCTTGTGCCCCACCCCCATTCATTCTGCAGGGTACTTGACTGGTGTTTTCCTTTTTTTTTTTTTTTTTTTGTCTTTTTGAGACAGGGTCTTCACTGTGTAGTTCAGGGTGGCCTTAAGCTCACTTTGTAGCTCAGGCTGGTCTCGAACTCACAACAATCCTTCTGCCTCGGCCTCCTGAGTGCTGGGATTGCAGGCATGCGCCTCCCACGCCTGGCTTTATTTATTTATTTATTTTTTTGAGACAAGTTCCTGGTATGTATTCAGGTTGGCCTTAAATGCCTTATCCTTGCATTGAACTCACAGCAATCTTCCTGCCTCAGCCTCCTGAATGCTGGTATTACTGGTGTGTGCCTCCCTGCTTGGTTCTGTTAGATCTTTTTAACTTGAGAGGTTTGAGTCTTTTTTTTTTTTTTTCCCAGCTGTGGGAAACTTTCATTATTTCTTCCCCTTTGTTTTCTATGTTGGATGTTGGGCTTTTCTTAGACTGATTCTCTGTCTCCATTTCTTCCTTTTGGACATGTATTCTAGGAGAGGGCCAGGGACATAGCTCAGCAGCACAGGTGCCTGCCTGGGAAGTACAAGGTCCTGAGTTTGATTCCCATTTGATCTAGAAGATTGATCCTTCTTCTTGCCCTGGTCATTTCAGTCCCCAAAGCTTTTTTCTTTTTTAGCTGTCTCTTTTCCCATCAACCTATTTTAGTGATTAGGAACAACCCATATCATCTGGGGTCTCCCTAAAGTAAAAAATGGAAATTAAGGGCCAGTGAGATAGCTCAGTGAACTAAGTGCCTGCTTAGACAAGCACAGGGACCCAGGTTTGATCCCCAGCACCACATACTGCGCCGGTCCTGTCCCCAGTGTGCTGAGCTGGCCACCAAGTCTGGGTGTGGTAGCCCGCCCCTGCAGTCCCAGGGCTGAGGAAGATAAAAACAGGAGGGTCACTACAAGTCTGAACTGTATAATGAGACCCTGTACTAAATACATTTTTGGAAAAATGAAAATTATATTGCATTTTCCTGAATCAATTCCATTTCCTTTGAGTCGCCTGTTTCAATTTCTTAGGTGTCTACACTTTGATTTTATTTTATGTTGTGCTTTTTTTTTTTTTTTTTTCTGGAGTCTCGTGCTTTTCAGCTGGCTTTGAACACTGTAGCCTATGCTGCTGGCCTTGCACTCATGGTAATCCTCCTGCCCCTGCCTCTGCCTCCAGAAGGCTAGGATTACAGATGAACATCATCCTGCCAGGTTTAATTTTTTTGGTTTTTTGAAATCTGTTCATATTCAGCACATGGTTCAGATTCCTTCCCTGGAGCCCTGGTCTGTGTCTCTGTAGGGAACTGACGGTGAACGACCTCTCCTGTCCTTATGGAGTAGGAGTTGCTGTTTTCCTGCAGAGTTTCACAATAGACCAGGCTTGTGATTCTGCTGAATGGAAGCTGGGATGGCGGTGGGTGTAGAGAGGGCCTGGGCTTCTGCTGAGTGTCCTGCCACTTAGAGACAGGGTCTTACTATGCAGTTCAGGCTGGCCTCAAACTCTTGGTGACCCTCTTGCCTCAGCCTCCTGAGGTGCTAGGATCATAGGCATGGGCACTCTGGAAGGAAGGCCTCACTTTTCTGTCTCCCCCTCTGGCTCCCTGTCAGAGTCTGGCTCCTTTCTCATGCGCCCCAGCTCAGAGGCCAGCAACCCCTATACTTGAGCAGCTAGGGTTGACAGGAGGGACCTACTTGGAGTCCTGTGAAGGGATCCGGAGCAAGCAGTGCTGGGAGCTGCAGGGGCCTGGGAGTGGTCGTGGAGGCTTCTTGCCCCCCCCTCCCCCCGGGCTCTTCACTTGAGCACCATCAGGCAGAATCAGGGACAAGGTGGGAGGATGCCAGCGAGCATACAGTGGGGAGTCCAGGGTTAGGACACTGTCCCCAAGGGGATCCAGGAGCACTGATGATACAGGTGCCATCAGGACTGTGACTGGAGGTGTGGGTGAAGATTAAAGCCACAATGGTCAGGCTTACAGATTTCTCTAAGGGATTAATAGCATCACCCTCCTAGGCTTTCCCAGTGTCTTGTCTATGACAAGACTAAGCCTGCTATGATTGAAGACACAGCCAAGGCTATAGCTTATCAGCCAAGGTTAATGACGTCACTCATGTTCCCTTGCCACTGTTGGATCGATAGTACATAAGCGACTATACTTGCGATCTTTATGACTGGCCTGTGTTGTACCTGCCTCATGATTTTGCTCTATAAAACTTCCTTTCAGAGGTTGGCTTGTTGGCAATCCATTCCGGACCCCTCCTGTCTCTCAGGTGCTATTCCTATTCTCTAATAAATTTTCTTCCTTTTTTTCTTTTTCTCCCCAGTACCAGGGATTGAACTCAGGACCTTGCCCTTGCCAGACAAGCACTTATTCTACTGAGCTATCTCCCCTGCCCCAAATTTTCCTACTCTTAACCTCCACTGTTGCTTAGAATTTATTCTTTGACTTTGGAGAACATGAACTCAACATATTCTATGTTCAGAGAACATAGAACTCAGATTTCTAGCATTTCTCCATGTTACTTTGTAGGACCATGCTGCTAGGTCTGTGCTCAGAGCAGCCTGGGACCATCAGGCAGAGCGGGAAGAAGGCCCGTTCAGGGTGAGGACTGCTGGCTTGGGGTTTTGGGAGGGGACTGGCAGGGCCTAGAGGTCCGGCTGCCTCACAGGCGCCCAGAGCACCCACAACCCTGGACTTGAGTTCCCACCTCGAAGCTGAGTTTAGAGGCCAGGAGGGGGCAGGAGGCTTCCCAGGTTGGTGGAGCAGCAGGAGAGGCTGTCTGTGGTTTGCAAGACCCCTGGGGGCTTAGGATCTCCAGTTGGTCAGCTGGAAAAACCTCCCCAGGCTCTTGGCTGGGGCTGGGCTGCCTGACTGGTCAGGATGCAGGAGAAGGCCTGCCCAGGCCTATGCTGGAGAGGGCGCTGTCGTGGTCAGGATCTTCCATCTGCGCATCTGGAGCAGTCCCTGAGAAGCCAGAACATGCATGTTCAGGCTCTGGGTCATCCTCCCACTGTCTCTCCCTCATCAGCAACTGCCCACAGCTTCAGCCCAGGCTGGGATGATGGGGGTGTCCGACTCTGACCTGAGCTTGAGCCCAGGGGCAGGGACAGCAGCAAAGTCTCTTCAGATTTCTGGCATGGCCTGGGCCAGCGGGTCAAGGTCAGAACCTCCCCGGGTGTAAGCCGGACACTGCACCTCCTCCCTTTGTCTTGGCTGTGTGTAGGGCAGGAGGGCCAGAGCCTGCCTCCCCCAGGCCCTTGGGGACAACAAAGGGACACAGCCTGGCCCTGGCTCAGAACCAGGCTGAGTCTTGTGGATGTGTGCTGGTGAGTGTAGATATGTGTGAGCTTGTGTGTAGGTGTGTGTGTGGATTGTGTGGCTGAGGCTATGGAAATGCATGTGAGAACACACGTGTCACCCCCCAAAGCAGGTGAATACCTGGTTGGGTATGTGTGGATGGTGGGTGTGTGAGAGGTCCGGTAGGGCCCTTGCGGGAGTCCTGCTGATCCCCAGGGCCAGTAGTGGTGGAAGTGGAGACTGAGTTTCCAACCAGCTTCCCAGAATCAGCGTGGGACTGGGCCCTGCCCACGTGACTGGTGACACGTATTCTGGCAGATGCTCCAGATGCCCCAAGGGCGGCTTCTGGAGCCCCTCAGATCTCGATTCAGGTCCAGCTCTCACCAGTGACTTCCCTCTCTAATCCTACCTTCTCCCTGAGAAAACAGTGCTAGGCCACACCTCGCTTGTTGGTAGCTGGCTACTAGCCTCAGGCAGCTTGCATTCACTCCCAGTTATTTATGATGTTTGAGACAGGATCTCACTCCACAGTTCAGGCTGGCCTAGAGCTCACAGCAGTCCTCCTGCTAAGATTCTTGAGTGCTGGGATTACAGGCATGCGCCACCAGGCCTGGCTCCATGTGTAGCTATTTAAATCTACTTGTGATTTAGTAGAAGTCCATCTCAGCTGTGCTGGGTGCATTTTGGATGCTCTGTAGCTGCACGTGGCCAGGCGCAGATATTACTTCCTCCATTTCAGAAAGCTGGGAGGGTGAGCACCACGTTGTGGGGCTGCTGTGAAGATGGGATGAGACTCCTCACGCCAAGTGCTCAGCTCAGCCTGGCCCACAGTCCCCAGCACCGGCTGTCCCTGTTATTACCAGAGCCTCCCGAGGGGGCCTCCTCCCAGCCGAGGCCGGCCACAAGGTCAGGGCATTCCTGGGAACGGTGGCCACGGCTGCTGCCTGAAAGCCCTGGTGACATCCTCCCTAGAGCTACATTCTGAGGGTGGGGACAAACTGTCAAACTCTGTATGGGGAAGCTTAGGCTCAGGGCAGCAAAGTGACCCCCAGGTCCTGTGGGAAGACTCAAGGGCAGACTCCTGCTGTCCCATCTCCCTTAGCCACAGGCACTCAGAGCAGAGTGTCAAGATGGTCTGGGGCTTCTTTTTTTTGTCTTTTTGAGACAGGGTCTCACTATGCAGTTCAGGCTGGCCTTAAGCTCACTTTGTAGCTCAGGCTGGTCTCAAACTCACAACAATCCTCCTGCCTCAGCCTCCCGAGGGCTGGGATTACAGGCCTGTGCCACCACGCCCGGCTGGTCGGGGGCTTCTTAGACTGTGGGGCTAGAGCAAGGCCAGCCCCGAGAACACAGAGCACCTGAGGCGAGCAGGTGAACAAGTTGTTCCAGCCCCAGCAACACAGGACACCTGAGGCAAACTAGGAGAATCAGTTGTTAGGTAGAGGAGTTTCACCTGACTCGAGCTGGCCAAGCATATAAATAAACAGGCTTCGGTTGCTGGGCGGTTCTTTCCCCTCCAGGAGGGGGATCCCTCTGATCTCAGCTTTCTTCTCTTTTCACTCTTGCCTTCATCATGGTCCTCCCCACCCAGGCAGTTTTTGAGAGCTGCACTGGACAAGGCATTAGACTCCAATTTCTAGGCCCCACAACAGGTGTACTGAGTCAGACCTCCCAGGGGGGAGCCCTGGGGTTTCCTTTTATACCAAGAACTCCAGATGTTTTTGATTTTTAGCCATCATGGGGTCACTAGGCCAGGAGCTCGGGTCTGGACTGGTTTGGATCAGTGGTGGAACAAACATGGCTAAGGCAGTGAGGACTTACCCTGCTCCTCAGGCTTCAGGGAGACCGAGGCGCCCTCTTCCATCCACTAATGTACCTCAGAAACTCAGAAAGCCTTGGGGACAGCAGTGAGGCTTCAGGCTGCTCCCACTGGATGTGCCAGAGACGCTGCTATACTCAGGTGTGCCAGGCTCAGATGGGAAAACACTCAGGTCATGGCACCATGCTGTCCTGAGGGACTGCTTTTGGCCTGGATATCTTGACTTTGCCTCAAGTAGGTTAGCTGAAGAGGGAGCCAGCCTTGCCAGGCCTGGCTGCCAAGAGCTGTCAAAACAAGGTGGCCACTGGCCAGCCTTCGGTGCTCTTTGGCTCAGGACGGCTCTGTCTGACGGGAAGTCTTTAATCTCCACAACAGTGGTAATCATGAGTTCAGAGTCTGGTTTCCTGTTCCATACAGCCCCCTGGGGTTGGCAAGGCAGCCCACCTCGGAGAGAGCACCTTTTCATCCCAACACACCAACTGTCTTGGTATCCTTGAGTATGTAGCTCTGCTGCTCTCTGGGAATGATGAGCCAAGTAGGACTGGAACCAGGTAACTGGATGACCTATAATCACCAGGGCTGGTCCTTTCCAGAAAATTCTTGTCCTCTACAACTGGCTATAGCCTGGCCTGTTCCTGTCAAGAAACTCAAAAATCGAATCCCTAAAAGCCAGGTGTGGTGGTACATGCCTGTAATCCCAGCACTTGGGAGGCGGAGGCAGGAGGGTTGTTGTGAGTTTGAGACCAGCCTATGCTTAAGGCCAGCCTGAACTGCATAGTGAGACCCTGTCTCAAAGACAAAAAAAAAATGGAATCCCTGAGGAGTAAGGAGGGAATTGTGTTTCCTCCATCGATGCTCAGGGTTCAACAAGTCTCAAGGGGGTGGGGTGTCATGACACTGACCCAGCGCCCTCCCCAGAGGGAAGAGCTCTGGAGATTCTCCATGTGGCCGGCACTGAGTCAGAAGCGCAGGTTCAGAGGACTCTGCACTTCAACACGCACTTCCTGGAAATACTGAGTGGCTAAATGACAGCCATTCACTCATCCTTTCAAGTGAGGGTGGCTATGTTTCTGCACATGGAGACAGCAGTAAGCAGGAAACGGGATCCTTTGTGGAGCTTGCATTCTTATCGGGCCACCGGGTGGTACATGATAGCGTTTAACTCTAGTCATAGAAAAGGGATGTGAAAAACAAACAAACCTAAAAGAGTGAAAACCAGTGGAGGAAAGGCTGTTTTAAATAGTGACTGGAGAAGTGCTCAGGAAGACTCATCTCCTCTATCTGGTGTTAGAAATGTCCTGAGCTTTCTCAAGGTCCCAGCCATTGGAGGCAGCTCGGAAGCAGAGGTCACAGTGCAGCCCTGGGGCCTCCTGGGGACCCCCACACCTGCGCTGTAGCCCACTTTCTGGGAGGGCAGTGTTCCTGCTCCCAGCCTGTGGCCCCAGCGCTCCTGTGACGGCCGCGAGTGAGCAGGGAGGTGCTGCGTCTGATGCCTGCAAGGCTCATAGCCCAACCCGGGCGGGGCTGGCGGTGCGGGCTGCTCAGTCAGTGGCCCCTTCCGTCACTTAAGTCTTGTTCCCCTGGCCTTGGGATCTTGAGCCCCAGCTGGCTCCTCACTTTTGCAGGAGCAGGGTGCACAAGGTGTCCTTGTGAGGGGGAGGCCGCACTGATTTCCTTTCCTCGAGGCACAGGGTGTGGCTGGGGTCCCTGCTGACCAGTGGCCTGGAGAGGGCTTAGACATGGAGGCCAGGCGCTGCCATCCCCGGAGTTCCCTGTCCCTCTGTGCCTCAGTTTCCTTGCTTGCACAGTGAACATCTTTGTCTTAGAGAAATCACACCAGCCCCTGGCATAGTTAGATGCTGATGGATGACAGCAGGTGCGGCTTCCTGGGCAAGAATCTCCATACCCTCGGCCTTGGTTCTTCTTTCGTGAGATATCAGTACTGGCCTCGGAGCCGGTGAGGAGGAAGCATGAGGTGCCAGCCACGCGGCCCTGCCCTGTTCTTGTGTCTCATCTGCACTGAGCTCGTCTCTGGACGCATTCCGGGGTTGGGTGCAGGCAAAGCCACCGCCTGCGCAGGCCAGGCTGTGCAGGGATGCAGCCTCTTCTCCGTTACCTGACTGAGTCAGTAAAGAAAGAGTGGCAGAGGGGAGGTAGGAGGAAGGGCTTTCTGGATGTCGTTGCTGCTTTAGACTCTAGTTTCAGAGTCAGGCATGGTGGTCTTGTAATCCTAGCACTCTGAGAGGCTGAGGCAGGAGGTTCCCAAGTTCAAGCCCAGTTTGGCCAATTTACCAGTTTCGTGAGAGTCAGTCTCAAAATAAAATATAAAAAGAGCAGGGGATTGTGGCTCGGTAAGGTCCTGGGTTCAATCTCCAGTATCAAAATATAAATAAGATAAGATAAATTCTGGTTTCAGAATTGGAACTTACAACCCTGCTAATGCACTGCGAAAAAGCCAGCTTGGACTCTCAAAGGCGGAAGGGACCAGAAGTTGCTTGAAAGTGCAGAGTCAGAGCCTCTGCTTCCCCAGGACAGGATGAATCAGGCGCCTCTCAGTCTGCTGATTCATCCTCACACTGCTGGGCCTGGGAGGCAAAATGTATGTGGCAGTCTAGGAGCAGCCTTCCTCACAAACTTGACTCTTCTCTGGTTTGAAAACAAGCCTGAGGTCCTACTCCTCAGCCTTCCCCACCATCAGCTCTCTCTTCATGGAGACTAAGAACTCACAACTCTGGGCAGTGGCCAGTGCCTGGAAGGTTCTGGAAAGTTCCGGAGCTTCCATGGTGTCAGTTCAACACTTGTTGAAATTTCAAAATGGCAGCCAGTTCACCTTAGTCAGGGCCAGCATGAGGGCCCAGAGGGGCCCAAAAGGCCCTCCGTACAATGGAGGACAGGAAGCTATGGGTGTGAGACAGAGAGTGCGGAACAAGCCTTCAGAAATGCCCCTTGGCCCAGAAGGAATGAAGGTGCCCAGCTCAAGGACGGAAAGCACCAGCACCCGACGGGGTGGCTGGGTCTGTGGGGAAACAGCTCCCTGAGCCAGGGCTCCTGCCCACTCGAGGATCAGCAGCGTTGGAGTGGCAAAGGCTGCTGATGAAGAGGCCTCCAGTGCCGTGTGCCCAGGCCACTCGGAAGGGTCTGCTTCAGAACATCACCCATGAGGTAAAGGTGGTTCCATGACAGTGCAAGACGCAGTGCCCTGAGCAGGCTTGGTCCCCTTGTTGGGGACGGACCCACACGTCCTGCATGGCTGTCTTTGTGTGGGTGGGGAATCAGAGGCAGGTTTTCTGTAGTACAAAGAGCACTGTTTTCTTATCTCAGCTTTATCATTCCTTAACCTTGTCACCTTGTCACTTTGGTCAAGCCATGCTCCATCTGAGGGGCTGAGTTTTCTCAATTATGAAAAGATAGCACTGGGGTTGCTGAGTCTGGCACCACACGCCTGTGATTTAAGTACTTGGGAGGCTGAGGCAGGAGGACTGCTGCCAGTTGGTGGCCAACCTTGGGTCCATAGTGAGTTCAAGTCCAGCTGAAACTACTTAGTGAGGCCCTGTTTCAAGAAAGAAAAGGTAGCATTTGGAGCTGGAGATGTGTGGCTCAGTGGTACAACACTTGCCTAGCATGTTCCAGGCCCTGGGTTCCATTCCTGGAAGACACACACACACACACACACACACACACGTGCACACTCATACACAAGCACACACACGTGCACAGCAACGTTGGAGAACACGTATGCCTGGTCTTCTGACCTCTTATGCCTGTTCATAAAATGCTGCTTTGTCCAGAAGGAGCCTGACAGCAGGTGGAGGTGAGGGAGAGGTGGGGGGGCTCCCAAGTCCCTGCCAGCTTTCTCCCTAGCAGGACCTTGCAACACTGGAAGGCTGGCCCCGCCGAGTGGAGTCCAGTGTGCCCTGAGGTGCTCAGCCGGCCTCTGCTGCTGCCCCGTTTCCCTCAGCACCAGCAGCTCCTGAGGAGCCCACACAGTTCAGAAGGCTCGCTGGTGGTGAGGAGACCCAGAAGGCCAGGCCTGAGGGGGTGGGAGGGAGGGCAGAAGAGAGAGGAGAACTCTGGGGCTGGAAGAGGAAGAGACCTCACAGGCCAGGCCTGCCGTAAGCAGAGTGTCCTCACGCCCTGCCTGGGATGGCCGCCCAGACCTGCCTGGCCCCAGAGATGCTCTGCCTGCCCACATGTTTGCTTTTGCTTTTTGAAAAAATGGTCTAGCAAAGTCATGAAGCTGCCCTGGCTGGTCTGCAACTCGTGATCCTCCTGCCTCAGCCTCCCAGAGTGCTGGGACTGCAGTGAGTGCCACCACACCTGGGTCTTCAGCTCCCTCTTTCGAGTGCCCCTTTTTGTTTAGGGACCCACTGTCCCTGTGCAGCCTTGTCTAGGGCAGGGGAGGAGAGGCACCGTTGTCCTGTGGCGTATCACTGGGGACCTGGGCTCAGGGGCTTCAGGTGTCCAGCTCCAGGATGCCTAGGGCCCCTCCCTCCCCCTCCCCCATCTGGCAGGGAAGGCAGGGTCAGCTGGAGGACTTGCAGCGTGCAGCCATTGTGAGGGCCCATGGATGCCGCCGTGCTGTGGCTTCTGGCTAGAGATCTCTGCCGTCCCCTGGCATCAGTCTGCTGGTCAGAGAGGCTCTCTGCCAAAACAAAAGTATTCAGGGAAGGCAGTACAGTGAGAATGCATGTGACACCAAGTGCGGTGGGTCCCCCAGCTGGGCAGCCAAGGAATGCGGCACCAGGGCTCTGGGCTCCGCAACTCGGCTTCACCTCTGTCACTGGCAAGTGCAGGGGCTGCGGGCCAGGCTCACGCTGTGGGGTATCAGTGAAGGCCGTAGAACGATCCCTGCTACACAGTAAGTGTGGGTGAGTTTTTATCACTTTATTAGGGACACTTAGGGCCACCAGGTCTACTGTTCCAGGTGAGCAGATAAGAAATGAACGTGAACATTTAGGAAATAAACAGCCCAACAGGGTAGCATGCAGCTGGGGGACAGTGCCCAAAGGGCCACCACGGCCGCCTCCGCAGGTCTGGTGCAGGGGGAGCACCTGACCCTGCTTCTGGCTACCCACAGACCGAATCTGGCTGGGACCCAGGGACAGGCCGGGGTGGAAGCTGTGGTGAGGCTACAGGCCGATGCACAAGACACAGCTGCGACTAAGCGACTGCTATGCTCAGAGCGGACCCAGAGGGACAGAGAGCAGCATGGCTGGGTGACCAGGAGCTCCTGACCGCCTCCGGGGAACTGGCACGGGTCACCGTCCTGGTGACCGAGAAAGCCAGGCTGGGGGACAGTGATGGGTTCAGGAACCTCACTGTGGTCCAGGGTCTGGGGACACGGGCCAGGCTGGGGTTGAGGAGCCACTGTACCAGGAGAAGCATACGGTGGATCTGGGCAAATGGGGGCTCCCCGGCCGGGTGCGGGTGGGGACATGGAAATCCGTGCATGGTGTCTGGCTGCAGCCAGTGTGCTCGGGCCCACAGCCACGGGGAGGCACCTGTGGAGGGTGGGTCTGAGCACACGGCGGAAAGTCAGGAACTGTGGCTGACTCCTGAGCAGGGTGGCCCGGAGTGCGGAGCCACACAGAGCAGCCCCATTTGCCTCCCTCCCCTCTTCTGATGGAGGCTTTGTCCCGACTTGGCCTTCCTGGCTTCCAGCCTGTCTACCAGGTGACCAGCTTGCCAAAAACATGGTTTCAGGAATATTCTCTTTTAAAACACTCCAAGAGTGTACTTATATTCTAAACTGGATTCAGAAGCTGGCTTTCAGAAAGCTATTTTTAGGCCAATCGCCCTGCTTCTTAGCAAGTCTTGAGAACATAATGGTTGGCAGCACCAGCTTGGACCACAGGCTTCTCCACGGGTGGGGGAGGGGAGAGGGAGGAGAAGGAGGGGGGAAGAGGAGGAGGGTGCTCCAGGATCCCTCTGTGCATCCTCTGGGCTCCCATGCAACCCAGGGACAGTGGCCTGGAGATGCTGCAGGGCCAGGGGAGCGGGTGCTGGGGGCAGCGGTCCTTGCACCTGTGCTGAGCTCCTGCTTGGGGAGCCCAGAGAGGCTGGGCATGGGGAGCCAGGACAGACAAGCCAGCTGGAGGCCGGGCTTCACTTTGCTGCACAGGCGAGCAGGTGTCATTGGGGAGGCCCAGCCGACCTGAAAGAGCAGCATGCTGGGAAAGCTGGGAAGGGCTGAGGGTGCAAGTGGGGACTGTGGCAAGAACATGGTGGAAGGAGCGGTGACAAGGCTGCTGTCCCATGGGCTCAGCTACCCCAAGGCCCATGGAGGGGCTGGTGCCCGCAGCTTTGACAGCCTGACTCGCCTCCCTTTCTGCCCATGGACCTTTCCTCTTTTCTGGGAAACGCCCCCTACGCCTGTCCAGCCTGGTGACTGTGGAGGCCACTGAGTTGTTGCACAGCCCTTGCCCAGGGACCCAGACCCACTGGGGACGGCTCAGAATGCCTTCCCAGGCTGCGACCAACACCACAAGGTGATATGGTTGCCCTGGCTGGTGACCCAGTCAAGACCCAGCTCTGCCACATGGACAGAGGGGCTGCACCGCAACAGTGTACGACCAGGAGAGGCCGGAAGCGGGTGCGGACGCACTGGGGCCTGTCAGATGTCGGGGCGCTTCCTGTTCTTGGGTCTTGGGAGACACCAGCTTTTTGTATACACATGGGGGGGACAGTCTTACGGGCTGAACCCCAACCTCGCATATGCTAGGAATGCATTCTACCACCGAACTTCATCCGTAGCCCTTCTTATATTTTTGAGACAAGGTTTTGTTAAGTTGCCTGGGTTGAGCTTAAGCTTGCAATCCTCCTACCTCAGCCTCTTGAAGAACTAGAATTCTAGGCATTCAATCCCCGGAGAGGAAGAGGGAGAGGGTGGTAAGGGGAGGAACGAATTATACTTTGCTAGCTTCTTTTTGGTATTTTAAAATAAAACATTTAATTAATTAATTTATTTATTTGGTACAGGGTCATGGGCTCATAGTGGTCCTCCTGTATCTGCCTCCCCAGTGCTGGGATTACAGGTGTGCACCCCCAGCTGGTTTTGGTGGCTGGCACAGTGCACCGGGGTTCTGAGGCTGGCATGGCATGCAGTACTGGGGATTGCGCTTGCCAAGCAGGCGCTTAGACCACCAAGCTGTCTCCGCAGCCTTCTTTTTGGTATTTTTGAGACAGAGCCTCACTGTGTAGCCCAGGCTGGCTTGGAGCTAATTTATGTAGCCCAGGCTGGCCTTAAGCACCCAGTCACCCTCCGGAGTACAAGTGCGGGGTTCACAGACCACTACTTTGTCTTGTTTCTTTCTCAACTCAGGCCTATTATATCTTAAAAAACAGCAATAACAACAACTGAGATATCTTTTAAGATTTGTTTTTATCTTTTTAAGACAGGCTCTCACTATATAGTTCAGGCTGGCCTGGAGCTCACTTTGTAGCCCAAGCTGGTCTCCAACTCACAATGATCCTCCTGCCTCAGCCTCCTGAGTGCTAGGATTACAAGTGTGTGCCACCATGCCTGGCTTTGAAGATTATTAGAATGAAAAGACATCTATAAAAATAACAAGCCAGGCGTAATAGCACACACCTATGATCCCAACACTGGGTTGGGGGGGCGAAGCTGAGGCAGGAAGATCTTTGCGAGTTTGAGACCAACCTGGGTTACAAAATAAGCTCAATTCATGCTGAATTGCATAGTGAGACCCTGTCATAAAATGACAGGAAAGGGAGAGAGAGAGAGAGAGAGAGAGAGAGAGAGAGAGAGAGAGAGAGAGAGAATGACTGACTTAAAAAAAAAAGGCAGGGTCTTGTTTTGCAGACCAGGCTGTCCTTGAGTTCACTGTTATAGCCCAGGCTGGCTTCAAATGCTGGCAACCTCTTGCCTCAGCCTCCGAGGGCTGAGCTCAGGTGTGCTTGTGCCCAATGAAGGATGACTATTGAAGAATGACTTCCAACGAACTTAAATGCTGAAAAGCCCTCAGAAAGCTCAGCGCACATCAACAATCAGACAGGCAAGGGTTTTTCTTCTAAGTGTTTAAGCACCCATGTTTGCAGTTCGTGAAGATGCCGTCCACTGAGGGGGGTCGGTTCATGTACATGACACATCCAAGTGCTTCCTACACCCCTGCATTTTTGTCTTGCTCATGGTTACGGCCTACATCAGCCACCCTGGATACAGATAAAGAGTGGAAGGGCAGCTGGCGCTTGGTGGAGTGGCTCCGAGTCTGGTTGGGGACCGCCCTGTGCCAGGCTGAGAGGCTGGGTCCCGACTGTGACCCCTACTTTGCTGGGACTCCCAGCCCTCCTCCTCCCTTTGTGCCTTTCCTCAGTTTGATTCATTAGATACTCACTGAGCACACAGAAGGGGAAGCAACGGTGAAGGACCACACAGCCGGCGCAGGGCCAGGGTTCGAAGCCAGGAGGGGGCTGCAAGCCTTGACAGTAGCCCAAATTCAACCTGGGTTGTCCTCAGACCAGAGGCAGGAGCCTAAGGAAGACCTCCTAAGAATGGAGCCCTCCCTCAAGGATGAGAGCAGATGCGTCTTGCCAATTACCCTGGGAGAATCCAATGACTCCTATTACCAGAGCCCCCAGCTGCTCTGCTACTCAGGGGGTCTCTGTGGGTCTCTGCCGGTCTTAGGGAGGCTGCCAGCTATTCCTAGACGGCCACTGGGGGTGAAGGGCACTGGAAACGAGGGCAGATTCAGTCCTCCCTCCCTCACTGCCCCCCTCGGAGCAGCCAGTGACCCCAGCCTGGCGAAACACTTGTATCTTGTTCATTGACTTTCACATTGGCAGGCTTCAGAATCCAAGAAAATCTCAAGGCGAGGAAGCAGTACTTGTTTATCCATTTATTGTCTAGTTTCTCTGTCCTCTCTCAGAGCGAAACACAAGCAGAAGCCAGTTCTTTGCACTGATGTCTGTGACAGGACGTACAGGAGAACTGCATCTTTTTCTTTTTCTCCCTCCCTTTCTCTTCAGTTTTGGTTTTTTTTCTCTTTTCCCCACCCTCCTCACCATCTCTGTCTCTGTCACTAGCTTTTGGCCTTGAAAAGAAAGCTAAGACAAATGTTAGAACAGTGAGTTTCAACTCTGCAAAGGTGCACCATGGGAGTGTGCGCTCTGCTTATAAAAGGCCGTCATGACAGGAACATGCTACACCAGCGAAAGGCACGCCAGTCCATCCAAATGGCATTTCTGGTCTTATTATCACCACTCCATGCATATCAAAAAAAAAAAAAAAAAAAAAGACTAGTTTTTATTTACCCTTCTCATTTATGCTAAATAAATGCATTTCATTCAAGGGAGGTAAACCTAGGTGGGTGTGGGTTCACTGCAGCATTTGAAGATAAATGCTCTATTCCCTCAGAATGAATCATCTCTTGGGCTATGGAAACATTTATTGTGGCTAACAAGACACTTGCCGTTCCCTGCACGTGGCATGGGTGTCTCACGGGGGCTGGGTCTCCTGGGGACCCCAATGTGTGCCGTACCCACAGCTGAGTGAACACGGATTCCTGACCTCTGCTCAGGAAGCTGGGTTTGAGGGGACTCTTCCAGGGTCCAAGCCCGCTGCAGAACCACACCCGACTCAGAGGCACTGCTGCTTCGTCCAGCAGTGTGCACGTGCAAATGCTTTGCATCTTCAGCTTCGGAGGCTTCTGGGTACCCAGAGCGCGTTCTGTCCTCTCTTGCTTTCTCACCTCCCACATGAGGCTGCTGAGCTGAGGGCAGGTTCGTCAGTTGCCTGAGATTTAAACTTTGCACAAGCTGGGTTGGTGGTGCGTATCTGTAATCCCAGTACTCTGGGAGACTGAGGCGAGGGGATTACAAATTAGGCCATGGGGGCAACAGGATGATAAGCAGGACCCTGTCTCAAAATGAAAATGTGCAAAAGTCCTGGGTTCAAGGCCAGTACCACAAAAGGAGGAGGAAGGCAAAAGAGAGGGGAAGTTCGGGAAGTTGGGCGGGAGAAGGGGTGGGAGGATAGGACACAGCAACAGCCATCACCTCCACCTTCCTGAGCCTGCTGTGGAAGGGGACTTTCTGAGAGCATAATGAGCGAAGATTTCAGGGTCCTTCCCTACCGTGGCTGCTAACATCTCACTCTTTTTTCTTGAATATGCTCCCTAAACCCCAAACCTGTGAACTGTAGTTCCCTACCAAGGCCAGATTCCTTCCAGTTTGACTTCAGAGACCGTTCCTAACCTCCAAGCCAGGGTTTCTAGCAGATGAACCCGCTGACCTCCTGTCGCCACGTCCTGGAAGCGCAAGCTGCTGGGCAGAAGCTCCAGGTCTTCCTTGAAGACCGTGCTGTGGCTTGGTTACTACCAAGGCAGCAGACGGCCGGGAAGGCCATGCAGGAGCCCTGCGTGGAGACGGCTCCTGTGGCCCTGGGCAGGGAAGGGCAGCCTCGGGCTCCACAGGGTCAGAGTGCACAGGCAGTGTGCACAGAGTCTGTCTGTGGGCGACCACTGCCACTGGGACATCCCGGCGACTCTGAGGAGACGCTTCTGAGGCACTGCCACAAGAAACACTTCATTTCACATAGCTGATCCAATTAACAAAAGGAGACAAACAAATTAAAAGGAAGTCCCGAAGCGGCTGCCACCCTGTACCTCAGTGGATAAACAACCTAATTGGAGCCTCCTGATGAGGGAGGCTGGCTTGGAACCCGTAGTTCTCGTTTGGCAGTTTACTAATGTCGTCTCAGAGCCAGGGCTGGGAGGAAATGCATTTAAACTTTGGTTAGACATCCAGATGGAGAGAATGGAGACAGAACTGAAGTAGCTGCTGAAGAAACAGAGCAAGGGCTACTATCTGCTAAAAATGGGACCTGGGCTCCCAGCGGGGCCTTCTTCCCATCGTCAGCTGGCCCTGCATCTCCCTGCACGGACCGACGGTGCTGCCGGTGCCCAGGGCCACTTGGCTTTCCTGTCACCTCGCTCCAGGGTGCTCTTCTTCCTGGCTTTACACACGTGTGTTTACTGACGTGGAGGAAGTGGACCCTCCTGGGCCTGAGCACCTGGGCTCAGAGGCTCACTTCTCAGTCACAAAGCCAGAGGGAAATCAGTTTGAGAATGAGAGGCTGGGGCCACCTGTGGCTTAGCTCTAGCAGGGAATTATCTCTGGGTCACTACGGGACCTTGGGGCAGTGGCTCTCAGCTGGGCATGGTGGTGGTGCTCACCTGCATTCCCAGCTACCTGGGTGACTGAGGAAGAAGGGTCAAGGTTCAAGCCCAGCCTGGGGAACTAAGTGACCAAACTGCTTATCCAGACTGTCTCAGAAAGAAAGAAAATACTGAGGGAAAACACAGATTTTCTAATCATCTTGGACTGGGACTTTTTAAAAGAACAATAAAGCCACATATCATAAAGAAAAAAAAAATGGATTAACAAAATTTTTTAAAAGTAGCTCACATGGCAGTCCTCCTGCCTCAGCCACAGTGCTGGGGTTACAGGCATGCACTACCATACTTAGTGACTCAAATATTTTAAACAGAAAGTAGCTCTTAAATTGGCCAACAAAACTGGGGAAAAGATCTACAGTACACTGAGCACTGCTCTATATTTAGAAATATTGAAATAATATTTATTTCAATAAATAGGGTGCAGGATGAAATTGACTATCTTTAGCCCATTTTTTCTTTTTTTTTTTTTTTTTTTTTGGTCTTTTTGAGACAGGGTCTCACTATGCAGTTCAGGCTGGCCTTAAGCTCACTTTGTAGCTCAGGCTGGTCTCGAACTCACAACAATCCTCCTGCCTCAGCCTCTCGAGTGCTGGGATTACAGGCCTGCGCCACCACGCCCGGCTCCATTTTTTCTTTTTTTCATTTTTTCTAATGTTGACAGGAAAACTACTTACATATTAAAGATATTGTCTTAGGGTAAATTCCCTAGAAATAAAGTGGGAGATAGATCATAAAGAAAAAAATGAATTAAATTTTTTTTTAAAAAAACAACTCACAGCCGGGCGTGGTCCGCCATGGCGGAGCCTGGGGGGCCCGGAGCTCTCCTTCACCACCATTGGTGTTAATTCCCCAGCTGCTGGGAGGTGGAGCCTGGCAGCTCCACTGAGATCTCCCCCATAACTGTCCAGGCTGAAGAGAGCCAGGCTCTCTGTAGTTCAGCCTGGCCTTTAACTCACTATTGTAGCCCAGGCTGCTCTCAAACTCACAGTAATCCTCCTGTCTCAGCCTCCCAAGAGCACTATTGTATGTGTGCCACCATGTCCTGGCAAGAGAGCCATCTTGCCTGAGGTCATACTCTGGCCTGGGGTGTCCCTAGTCAGAGACAGGCCAGGGAAGGCTTGGGGGGGCTGCTCAGAGCCAACACTGCTGCCCCCACCTGCCTTTCACATGTACTTCCTGCCGTGCCTTCGGCCTTGCAGTAAACCTCCTCATGGGAATCTGTCTCCCACTTTATTTCTAGGGAATTTACCCTAAGACAGTATCTTTAATATATAAGTAGCTTTCCTAAGTCAACAATATAAAAAATGGGCAAAAGATAGTCAATTTCATCTTGTACCCTATCAAATTAGATTTTTTACATGTTTCTGTGCATTTTTCTGAGAACATATAGACCCATAAGCTCACAGGCATGACAAAATAGATGCTTTAAGGCCACGGGAGTGAAAAACTGAAAGCAACCCCAAGGACCGCCACGGGTTAAATGATTATAATTCCAGGCAGTTATTAAATAATTATTTCAAAATTTATAAATGTAGAGCAGTGCTCAGTGTTCAAATATGTTCTTTAAGATACATTCCACTCTGGGCATGGCGGTGCACGCCTACACCCCCGCTACTCTAGAGACTCCTGCAGGAGGAGTACACCTTAAAGCCTAGCAAAGCACCCGAGGGAGCCCATGTCTCAAAATAGAAACCCAGTGTATGAAGCACTGGGGATGTGTCTTTGCACTCCTGGGTTCAATCTCTGGTACCGAAGACAAGTGACACCTTCCACAAAAGCTAGGGGTGTAGCTCAGTGGTAGAGAGCTTGCCTAGCGTGTAAGGCCTTGGGTTCCACCCCCAGCAATACACACACACACACACACACACACACACACACACTTACCCAAATCCACAAAATAGATCTCACAACGTGTGATACACGTATAAGTAGAAAAACAATCTGAAAAGTTACAGAAAAAATGTTAGGAATTAACTTGGGAGGGGGGATAATGAGAGATGAGTATTCTCTTCTTTATACCTTGCTGTGTTTTCTGGAAAAAGTTTAGATATCACTTCCAGAGGGTTCCTCAGTTCATGAGCTTAATTCTTTGCATGATTTTGGACATCAACTGAACTGGATGAGAACTAAATCAGAATTTCTCCATAGAGGCAGCACTGCTGATTTTGATTGCTTCTTCTCAGATCCAGTTTATGACCACATTGTGGAAAGAACGAAGTGTGGGAACTGAGGTGTCACTATATAAGGGGAACAAAAATAATACTTATTTCTTAAAGATGGTATCGGATGAGCCTTTCTTGTTAAATTAAGCGTCCTGATCGAAACTAAAACACCCTTGGATTTTCAGTTTCCAATTTCTTTTAAAGCCTCTGTGCTTTTTTGTTTATAGCTAGTACACATGTACAGTGCAAGTTTCCACTCCTCCTGTGGAGCTGGTACATGAATGCATCACAACTCAGTGCCTTTTCAGTTTCCTCTCCTCCTCTTGCACCCCTCCCTCCACCTCAGTCCCCTGCCCCTTTGTGGCCAACTCCCTCTACTTTCTGTTGTCTTTTTTTCTCTGTGACCTTCTCTCCTGGACACTTTCTCCTGGGTAGCTACAGGTTGCTTTCCGGTGCTAGGCCCTCCCGGGCTCTCTCCGCTGTCTCCGAGGAAAGGAAAGCTGCAGCCAGCAGCCCTTGGCCAAGCTCTGCTCCTCGAGTGACCCGAATGCGCTGCCGCCCTGGATCCTCGCACAGTCTTGGAGCCAGGACTTTCTTTTGCTCTGGGCATAATGAGCTCAAGCTGGGCGCTGAACACACAGACAAGAATGGCAGGCGAGGAGTCTGCTGGCCCCATGTGTGCGGGCCCTGCCCTCCGAGTCCTGCAGGGATGTGTGGAGAGGGCTGCTGGCCCAGGACAGAGTCTGGGCCTCCCTGGGCGCCCCGTCCAGTGCCACTGTGACCTCACAGCCAGTGCCGACCAGCGGATGTGGTGAGGCCTGGCAAAGCGTTGCAGGGTGGCCCTGTCCGCAGGCCTGGGGCAGCAGCTCCCCCACTTCCTCCGGGAGGATTTTTGAGGTTGTAGCTCACATCCCTGGAAATGGAAAATAAGCTTCTTCAGCAGATTCCTTTAGGATAAGAGAAACTCATGAGGTCATGTCTGGTGATTACAGAATTATCTTAATTATTTATCAATGTAGTTTAGGCCCAAGTACACTGGCAGGAGCACTCTACAGTATAAACTTTCCAGAACAAGTTCAGAAAGTACCTGGCAGAACTGCCCAAGCCAGCAGAGTCCCAGACCACCCCAGAGCATAAGCTGGAGCAGGGGCGAGATGTTAGCTGCCTGAGGCTGCCCACAGAAGGGTCCTGAGCGAAGACGCAAGAGAATTCAGCAACCTCAGCAGGGCCTGCTGAGCACCCGTTACCTTCAGGAGGCTGAGGCAGGAGGATTGCTGTGAGGTTGAGGCCAGCCTAGACCATATGGTTCATGGTCAGCCTGAACCACAAAGGCAGACCTGACTCAAAAAGAATTCAGTCCCCTCTTACTCCTGCAGGTCTGCTCTCAGCAGAACTTCCTGGGACCTTTTGCAGACTTTACCTATCCCATCCTCACCTCTGGAGATATCCCAGTGGACCTGCTGGGGTCCCCGGCCTGGACATCCCTGCTGAAGCAGATAGAGACCTGGGCCCCAGAGGGAACATGCAATTCATCTAAGGTGACGAAGGTCATGTTGGAAGGAGCCAGGCGTAGGACCCTGCACGAGGACCTTTCCTGCCTCTGGTCCTGCGCAAAGGTGAACATAGTGCTCTGCTCAGTTACCACCCTTGTCCTCTGTGACCCCAGGGCCCTCCCTGAGGACAGGGTGTGGCTGTGAGCTCAGCTCTGAAGGGCCACATAAGCCTGCTTAGGACAGCAGCTGTCACCGCCTCTGTCCTGCACACTGTCCCCAGCCATGGTAGCACACAAGCTGCTGAAACGTGTGACACATGCCCCAGTTTCCTGAACACACACTTTTCAGACCCTGTGGTTATTGTAGTCTGTTTACAAATGCGACCCGAAGTCTCTGTCAACCTGAAGCTTTTGCTGACACAGAACTTGGCGCGGGGGCCCTTGCTCCCCACAGAGTGAGCCTCTCTGCTGGCTCCTGACTCAGCCACGAATCCAACAGTGTCGGCTGGAAAGGGGCCTTCCTGCCGGTTGGTATGTGTGGGGCTGCCGTGGGCAGGCCGAGGTGGAGCAACCAAGAACAGCTCTCAGACCCGTGATCGAAGCTGGTCTCCAGCAAAACCACACAAGCTACAAAGGGACAAAAACATGGTGGAAGAATTAGAAGACATGGAAGTGCAGAGCCTGGAGAATTTGTGGTGGAGAAAGTGGAGTCCTTTCTCAACAGATGGGAAGGTCCGAGCAACACTGAGTGGGTGCAAGTGAACAAGGTGAATGTAAGATGTCCTCAGATTGTAACTGCTTTTCTTTCTTTCTTTCTTTCTTTCTTTCTTTCTTTCTTTCTTTCTTTCTTTCTTTCTTTCTTTCTTTCTTTCAGTACAGGGTCTACTGGGTCTCACTATGTAGATCAGACTCCTAGAGATCCACCTGTGTTTAGCTTCCCAAGAGCTGGAATTACAAGCATGCACCACAATGTCCAGTCTCAATTGTCATCTTAGCATGCCCTGGGAGCGGGGCCAGCACGGCACGCTGGGGATCGAACCCCTGGCCCTTGTGTCTGCCTAAGCAGATGCTTTAATCCACTGAGCTATTTGGCCAGCCACAGAAACTGTTTTTCATGATGGGAGACTGGTCTTGGTTTTTGATTTACTTGTGTGAAAAAAAGCTGCACTCTGCTGAAAATCGAGTTTAACACGTTGGTTTTGAAAGTAGTGCTGGACTGGGGTCAGTGGTTGGGTTTGGCCTTGCATCAGTAGCACTGGTTACTTTGGACAAATAAAAGCGTTTATAGTTGCTTCCTTTATCAGGAAAGATTACTTGACAGCCTGATGTATTTTTTCTGCTTTCCTAAATGTTGGGGAAATTATACATATTCATAGCTAAAAATGAATTCTGATTTTAGATCACATGCTTAAGGGCTACTCTGAGGTGTGTGTGTGTTTTTTTTTTTTTTTTTTTTTTTGGTCTTTTTGGGACAGAGTCTTGCTATACAGTCCAGGCTGAACTTGAGCTCACTTTGTAGCCCAGGCTTGGCTCGAACTTACAGTGGTCCTCCTGCTTAGCCTCCTGAGTGCTGGGACTACAGGTGTGTTCCACCATGTCTGACGCATTAGTTTTTGTGTGTTACGCATTAGTTTTTGTGTGTTTATAAGTAAAATGCTCATGTAAATGACTTTGTTTTGTTTTTTAAAAATCCAACAAAAGAAAAAACTACTGGCAGAAAGGCCTAATTACTGAAATGCCAACCTCTGGACTAACCTAATAAATCACTTCCAGTTAAACTGAAAGTTCTCCTGAAGCCATAATCTTTCAAGTTAAATAGGTGATTGACTTCCATGGTTAGACAGTTTATAGTGGGTATTTTTAAAGCAGTCGTGTCTTCAGTCATGAAACCACAGCAGTTTACTTGCAAAGTTCCTGAAAAGAAAAATTATACCATCACCACCAATTTCCCACCCAAGTGAGGAAACTGGCCAAAGGCTGGTTGTTTGAGTTCGCTAAACAAGACTTGTTAAGGAATACTCAAAGATTCCTCTGGGAATTAGGAAGCAAAGTTTCAAAAAAGAAGGGGAACAAGGGAGGGAGGAGGGAAGAGGGAGAAGAGAAAAGGAAAAAAAAAATAGAAGAAAATCATGGGCACAAAATCTTTGTTAATAAAAGGAAAGAGAGGTTGAAAGGAGGGGTGGGCATTGGGGAAGAAGAAGAATCAGGTCGTGTCACGGATAGGTGCAAACTCCCTCTGGTGAATGAGATCCTTGTGTCTATCTAAAGTGCAGCAATAAAATTAATCTTTAAAGAATTAAGATTCCTTCTGACTCATTCCTTTACAATAAGCTGAAATCTGTGTGCTCAAAAGTCATGATTTGTGGATGTCTAAGATCTGGTCTGTGGAAACCTGCTGAGGTGGCTGGAGACATCCACAGAGACCTGCTGGAATAAATGAGTGAACAAGCTTTTGTAATGGAAATTACTGATCTGCGCGGGTTTTTGTTGTTGTTTTTTTTATCCAACTTGTTCCTTACATGGAGGCTCAGTCTTTTCAGTATTCAGGTTACTGTTTTAGCAGAAGCCGGGAAGGCATCTTCATAGTGGTGCGAATGTTGTCCTACCATGTTACTGATTATGCATTACTGATAATAGTTAGTGTAAATAATGGTGAGCAGTGGTCAATAGTGATACATTCCTTAAAAAAGCAATCAGGAGACACAGACCATAATATCAGCCAGGAAATAAGCATTTACTGAAGAGTACTTAATAGCACTGTGTCAAAGCTTAATCAAGCTGTTGTTAGAAGGCATTTTAGGAGAGCTGGGCATGGTGGCACATGCCTGGAATCCCAGCCCTCGGGATGAGGAGGGAGAACTGCTGTAAGTTTGAGGCCAACCTGGGTTACACAATGAGTTCAAGGCCAGCCTGAACCACATAGTGAGACCCAGTCTCAAAAAAAAAAAAAGGAAAGAAAAAGAAAGAAAGAAAAGGAAAAAGAAGATATTTCATGGTATTGGGGAAGAAATGTTGGTGGATGCAGAATTCCTATTTGGGAAAGACAGTTTCCTTGTTTACAGGACATACAGAGGACCCCTAAAGTGCATTACTCCTTTGGATATGCTGGGGAAAAATTTTAAGAGACAAGGTCTATGCATTCCAAGCAATCTTCAAAGTAACTATGTAGGCCAAGCTGGCCTTGAACCCACAGTGACCCTCCTGCCTCAGCCTCCTGAGTATGAGGATTTCAGCCATGTGCCACCATGCTAGTTCTCTGGCAAATTTCTGTCCAACCTCTACACCACAGGTTTATCTTTATTAGCTCAGCCACACTGCAGTCTCAGCATCTCTAAAGAGTCAAGTTGTTTAGCACAGTTCTGGCTACTGAAAACCTTGTAGCTTCTGGGACACTTGGACTTGGTACCCATTGTAGTGTTTTACAGTTGAGGAAATCAAGGGGCTGAATAATTAAAGTCTGGGCAAGGTCGCTGCTGTGCAGCTCAGAGTCCACCAGAGCAGTAGGGAAGCTGGCTGGGCATCTGGAGCCAAAGGTCACTGGAGCAGAGGGAATGTCAGCGGGTCACCTGGTTCACTCATTTCCCTGGGGCGGGGCTGCTAATCCCTGAATGCGCACTCCCAAGGCTCAGCCTCCTGTCCCCACCTCCAGGACATCTTCCCACAGTGCCACCACACTCCCTCAGGCCTGGGGCACCCTGGTGCTCTCCTGGTGTGTAGCCTCCAGAGAAGTCTAGAACTCTGCTGTGAGAGCCCCACAAGCACTGGCTCTCTTCTGCTCTGCCACAGCGCTAGACAATGGCGTTTGCTGGCGCCGCACTCTCCAGGGATTATTTGCCTTGGAGAGGGATGAAAGTCAGCAGAATGTAGCAGGAAGAAAGTAAAGCCAGGCCACCTTCAGGAGGCTGAGGCAGGAGCGTCGCAGCACAACTGCAGCCAGCCTGGGTTACATAGTGAGTTCAAGGCCAATCTGGAATATGTAGCAAGAAAATATTAAAAAAAAAAAAAAAAAACGAGCATTAAAGAAGATATGGGGGACAAGTATTCATGAGTATACAAATTGTAGGGTGCAAGTACAGGGTAGTCTGGTTGGGGTGTTCATTGCTTCATGGGTCCCAATCCAGAGAAAAGCTGTGAGGCCAGTTTCCCAGGAGGACTTTCAGGTAGGGAATTCTCACCCTGAGGAGGCTTCATGGGGAAACTTCCCGCAGCATCCAACGCTAAACGTTTCGAAAGAGCGCTGTGTGAGGACGCTAATGAGCGAGTCCCCCCACATGAGATCCCCTTTGAATCCGGCTCTCACCCTGCATTAAACCAGCACCGACAAGCCTAAAATGAGAGTTTCCCCCACGGCTCCCGGGCGAAGCATGAACAGCTAACAGCCTACATTTTCTTCTTGCCATCTCCTGCTCTCCCGCCTCTTTTAATTACACAGGCAGCGGGGAGAGGTGCAGAGCTGTGTGATCATTCCCATGGAAGGATCTCGGTTTGTTCACTCTCCTTGGGGGGTAAACTATGCTGCAGCATTCGCATCCAGGGCTCCGAAATTGCGGCCTCATGTGCA
This sequence comes from Ctenomys sociabilis, assembly GCA_004027165.1. Taxonomy (NCBI): domain Eukaryota; kingdom Metazoa; phylum Chordata; class Mammalia; order Rodentia; family Ctenomyidae; genus Ctenomys; species Ctenomys sociabilis. Next base: position 81,139 of record PVKA01006479.1, read on the forward strand.
CCGCTTCTGTAGGGAGAAGGTAAAATGTGAAAAGCGCTTTGAAGAAAGAAGTACAGCACAGGGATGAGCTGCTGGGACAGCAACGCTTTTGGGACTCTCTTCGCCCGGAAGCAGGGGCTGTCTTCCACCAGTCGTGCCCCGTCAGCTACCAAGTGTTTATTTCCTAAAGTCCAAGGTTTAAGCCAGGCCTGGTGGCGCATGCCTGTAATCCCAGCACTTGGGAGGCTGAGGCAGGAGGATTGTTGAGTTTGAGACCAACCTGAGCTACAAAGTGAGCTTAAGGCCAACCTGAACTGCATAGTGAGACCCTGTCTCAAAAAAGACAAAAAAAAAAAAAAAAAAAAAAAAGTCCAAGGTTTAATCTGTGCCCTTTAAAGCGTTCAGGCTGGTGGGGACCTAGGACTAGCCCACTGGAAGTAACCCAAGGCCAGTCGGAGGCTGTAAGGTACACTTGGGTTCTTGCTGGCACAGAGCGGTCCAGAGCCAACAGAATCCCGCGGTTTGTGGATCAAAGGAGTGGCCCGGCCTCCCTCAGCAGTGGGTGTATAGCCTAACTGGCTTGAGGTTTTGGAGAGGCAGGAAATAAAGCAAGCAAACAGAAGGGAACCAAAGAAGGAATGTGAGAATCAGGAAAAGTTAAGGTAGCATTTCGAAACTTCTAAAATCATAAAACATTTGATCACATAAAGAGTCACAGATCCCTGTATCCCCTCTCCCTCCATCAATTCAGGGCCCCTCTGGCTCAGTCCACATCTATGCCTTTCCTGCTTTCCTCCATCTCCTGGGTTATTTTGAAGCAAATCCCAGACATCCTATCATCCCATCTGTAAATACTTCAGTATTTTACTAGCATTTTGATGTATACAACATCACGTTACACAGGTCTGAGCGTGTTTGTAAAAAACAAAACAACACAACAGCACAAAACTAAAAATCTTGGGACCATAAAAATATGGCCCAAGCCTGAGCCATCGGCTCAGCTCGCGCTGCTCTGCTGCTCTCCACAGCAGCCCACAGGCTCGGAAGGTCCCCAGGGTGCTCTGGAGGCACCGCAAAGGAGTGAGTACGTCTTGCTGCGTTCCAGGCACCAAGGCACTGGCTGATGCTTGGCGCGGTCGAAGGGGGCTGTCAGGAGCTCGCGCCCGACTCCAGATCAGAGGCTGCGGACCAGCCTGGGGGCCCCAGGCATGGGCCATCTGGAGGGCAGACGCGGGGAGGATGGGAGGATCTGATCCGAAGAGAGGTGAACCCCCTGGGAGGCTGACTGAGAGTGGAGTTCCTTAATCTAGGAATGAGGGTGAGTCATACTCTGCGGAGATCCTTTCCCACTGACAGCTGAAGGACGCCCTAGGCCTGGCACAGAGCCTGGCACATGCTGCCCAGTGGTGAGGAAGAGGGAACACTGCAGAGGAGCACGGGGGCAGGGACCCTACTGGGTCTGCCTCTCTGTCCTGCTGCCCTGGAGCAAGCTGTTTCACTTCTCAGCACCTCAGCAAAAGAGCAGGCTGCCCTGTGGTCTCTATGGCCATGGAGACCAGGATGGTGATGGAAATGTACCGTGAAAACGCAGCACATAGGAAAGTGGGGTGACTTTCAGGCAGCATTAACAGCTGAGACAGAGGTGGGTGTGATGGGACATGCTTGAAATCTCCCGGCTTGGGAGGCTGAGGCACGAGGATCCCTGTGAGTTTGAGGCTAGTTGAACTAGGTTGTTAAGATCCTGTCACTAAACTAACAGACCACCAGAAAACTAAAGTCCAAGCCTTTAAACATTGCCATATGTTCTCTTATGCCATCATACAAATAATAACCACAATCAGCTTGTACTTTATGCAATTGAAATCCAGGGATTTTCATGAAGTGGCTATTTGACGTAAGAGCCAGCTCAAAGGGGTTCTCATTGTTCAACACCAAAGTTAATTGTAGCAGTGAATCATAAGCCCTTGAGGAAACAGTGATTTACAACTTCTTGCTGGTAAGTGACGGGAGGAGGGGCCTCCCTTGTACAGCAGGACACACAAAGTCCACTCCAGACAGAGGGCCACAGGACACCATTAGGTAATGGTCATGAGAGAGGAGGCCAGGCAGGAATTATTGCTGGATGCTAAATCAGAAGTGCAGCCGGGTGTAGTGGCACGTCTCTAACGCCAGCACTCCGGAAGCTAAAGCAAGGAGGATCCTTGAGAGTTTGAGACCAATCTGGACTATAAAGTGAGCTCAAAGCCAGCCTGAACTGTCTAGCAAGACCCTGTCTTCAAAAGACAAAAAAAAAAAAAAAAAAAAAAAAAAAAAAAAAAAAAAAAAAAAAAAAAAAAAAAAAAAAAAAAAAAAAA
>PVKA01006480.1:0-38374 GCA_004027165.1 Ctenomys sociabilis
AGAAACCTGCACTTGCAAAAACCTTTTCCATGAACTACTTCTGAATTTTAACTGCAAAACTTTGAGGAAAGCATCAAAGTAAAATAATAACTGCCTGGTAGACTTAGAATGATCAGTTAAATTTACAAAAAAGAAAGGGGGGGGAGGGGGAGGGGGAGAGAGAGAGAGAGAGAGAGAGAGAGAGAGAGAGAGAGAGAGAACAAGTGAGAGTGCAAGTAAACAAGAAAGGAAGGACAGACTAGCAATGTAACTCAGTGCAAAGGCCATGGGTTCAATTCTCAATACCAAAAACATTTTTTCTAAGGAGACGTGCTGCAACCGCAGTCCTTGTTACTCAGATATTAAGGCAGGAGGATTAATTATGTACAAGGGTTTAAAGCCAGGCTGTGCAATACAGAGACTCTGATTTAGAAACACACACACACACACACATACACACAAAACTAAAAAAAAAAAGGAATGAATCCAAGAAACTGTCTTCTCAGGAGCACACCAAAGGTCAAATAGTTCAGCAGATTAAAGTGCCTACAATCAGGCCTAGGAGCCAGGGTTCCATCCCCAGGCCTGCCATGCCGGCCCCACCCCTGGGGCACACAGATGGCAATTGAAAACTGGGCATGGTATGGCATGCCTGTAATCCCAGCTTTTGGGAGGGATTGCCTGTAAAAAGTCCAATCTAGTAATGAGACCCTGAACACCCTGTATACCCTTCCCTAAAATACAGAAAAGAAAAAAAAAAAAAGAGTACACCAAGAGGACTGGTAGTATAGATCAGTACCAGATCATAAAACACAAGAACCCCACAATACCCCCCCGGGGGGGGGGAGGAAACAAAATAATAATCCAAGAACAAGTTGTCTGACAAAGAAAAGTATACTTTATATAGGCATATTGTTGGCACTAAGGCTTTTTTTTAATTTTTATGATAAATTCCTTCAAATATAGCCAGCTGAACCATCTGAGGAATCCCCTTTCCCAACTTCCTGGATCAATTCTGTTGTCCTTTATGCTCCATTTGCATTCTGTAACAATTTTAAATAGCCTCCATATTAAACCAGGCATGATGGCACTCAGAAGACTAAGGCAGAAGACTTCAGGAACATGGTAGAACAGTGAGCTGCACAGAAACAGGTTCTCTTAAGATTTCAATGCCAGATATGAATATAGCAACATGAGAAAGAGAAAAGAGGGAAGTGGGTCTCCAGAACCAAGCAAAAAATCTGAAGTGAGAATTGGAGCCCACAGGGAGAGCAAAGAGAAGGACCTCAACACCAGAGAGGAAGATGGCAAGTGGCACTTTCTCACAGAGCCCTGGCTCTCAGTATAGGGGAGGTGGCTCAAACCGGCAGAAGGTAACTACCACAACCCCAGAGGCCTCTATGGAGAAACAACCCAGTGGAACAGAGAAGCTGACACTGCAAACTGCGTTGGCTACTAGGCTGTTCCAGTTCAGACAACCCCCAGAAGAAGGCAACTGGCTGGTTGCCATTTTACAAAGAGGCCAACTGAACTCAGAACGCAGAGTAGCAATGGGTTGGCTCCATCTAGTGGCTCCCCTCATCAACGTAAGGGACAGCTAAATTCCAGTTAGCAGGAAGTTAGGGAGCAGTGTTCAAAAAAGGCAGAAGGCACACAGAATGCTGTAGGCAGAACAAATCAGGTCCTAGCCTCAGAGCCAGAAACAAAAAACAACCTGAACATCAGTGGAACTAAAGGTGCATGTTTAATGGGATTACCTACCACACCACTGTAATTCTACTGCTGGCTTGCTGGGATCAATCAAGAGGAATCAGGGGTCTTTCTATAGCCTTTGTTTATCAGTGACATCAAAGACTCACCCTAAAGTAGACTTTTTCTCTTCTTTCTTGAATGATTGTCCCTGTCTTTTTATGAGTATGAACATTGTTTCCAGTTTTTGTGTTGTTGTTCTGTTCTTGATTTTGTTTCTTGCTCCCTTTCCCTATCTTTTTTTGTTTTTTTCTGTATTTTAAGGAAGGGTCTACAGGGTGTTCAGGGTCTCACTACTAGATCAGACTTATAGTGATTCTAATGTTTACAGCCTCCCCAAGAGCTGGGATTATAGGTGCGTGCCACCATGCCCAGTCTCAATTGCCATCTCAGCGTTGTGGGTTGGGGGGTCAGCATGACAGGCCTGGGGATCCAACCTGATTGCAGGCTCTTTAATCTACTGAGCTATTTGGCCCGCCCTTCCTCCTATCTTTTGTATTAGTTTCCCAAAGCTTGTATAATCTTTCTTGGTTCTCCAGCCTTCCTTCTAATCTCTCTCTTCTATTTCTCTCTTTTTTTCCCCCAACCCCTTTTAAATTTTCTCCTTTGAGGGTAAAACTGCTATGTTGAGGGGATATTTACTCTATACAATTATCTGATTTGTTTTAGATTTTTGTTATCTAACAATAAATCTTGTTCATATGGTTACAGGTGGCAAATTAATAGTTACCATGATTTGTCATGTTCTAGGCTGTTTTTAATGCTACTGTTATTACTGGCTGTATTACTTGAGCCAAGATGACACAATTGTTATATATAAGCAATTGGTCTTCCTTGTATGCCAAGACTGAGATTGTCTGAGGATCACAAACAATACTATAGGCCAGTGCCAAGGAGCCAGGGCTAGAACAAATAGGCAAACTTCTCATCCAATAAACTGAACAGGTAAAATCTTGCAATAGACTCAAACCCCAAAAGCCAGCTACACTTGAAGACATCTCTGAGAAGTAGTCACTTCCTACGGTTGCTCAATACTAGCAAAAAGGTACATACCATAATCAATCTACAAGTATCAACCCAGGAATTAAACTTTAAAAAAAAGGGGGAAATTAGAAGACATGGAAGCAAGATTCAACCCAAGATTTCTAGCTCACCAAACACAAACCTAGGGGGCAATGAGATAGAATACATTGAAATCCATCCACCTGCAAAGCAGACAAGGCTCTAGAAAAAAATCAGAAATAATTTATTAGATAACCAAAGATGGTGACCACAGAGTAGATACAGATTAAAAAACAAGCGAAAAACAAGCCAAAGTAGATTTCAAGTCAAGACTGATCAAGAAAGACAAAGAAGGTAAATACATCATTAAGAGAAAAATCCAAGACAAAGCAACAATCATAAAGACATATGTGCCAAAAACCAGCACACCCAACTACATAAAACAACCATTAAGGAACATGTGAAAAATCAACTAAGCACTAATATAATAGCAATGGGAGACCTTAATACCTCACTATCACAAACAGATCAACAATGAAATAGCTGAACTGAACCAAACTTTGGAACAATGGATTTAGTACATGTCTACAGTTTGCCTCATCTCACAACATCAGATTATGCTTTCTTCTCAACTACACATGGGATGTTCTCCAAAACACACTACATACCAGGTGACAGAACATGCTTGAGGAAATGCAAAGGAACTGGAAATCAACAGCAAAAGAAACTACAAAAATGTCACAAACACATGAAAATTAACACCCCCCTGAACAATGAACAAGTCACACATGAAATTAAAAGTTTCTACGACTAAGTGATGAGGCCAGTACAATGTACTGGAACTTATGGGATACAAAGAAAGCAGTCTTATAAGGGAAATTTAGTGGTGAATTTTCATATCAAAAACAAGAGCAAGCTTAAAGATACAACTTAATTCTGAATCTCAAGCTTCTAGAAAGAGAAAAGCAAGTCAAGCCCAAAGCTCCTACAAAGGAAGAAATTATAAAGATCAGAGCAACAATTAATACAATGGAGAATAATACAGAGAGTCAAGAAAACAAAGAATTGGTTCTTAGATTAAATAAAATTGGTAACTGTGTGGTCAATCTTATCAAAAAAAAAAAGGAAAGACTCAAATCCATCCAAATACAAAGCACAACAGATCCTAGAGAAATTCAGAAGATTATCAATACTTACTTCAAGAACCTGTACTATTAAGATGGAAAACACAGAAGAAATGAGCAGATTCCTAGATAGATATGAATTACCAAATCTGAATCAAGAACATATAAAAATTCTAAATACAACAGAAATCAATTAAATTGAAGATGTACTTAAAAACCAACCAAAATAGCCCATGTCCTGACAGACTTACTGCTAATTCTACAAGAAATTTAGAGAGATCTAATGCTACAATTCAAACTCTTTAACAAAATTGAAAAGGAAGCAATACCCCAAACTTATTCCTAGAAGTGAGCAATATTCTGATACCAAAACCACAAAAAGAAACTAAAAAAAAAAGAGAACTACTAGCCAATCACCCTAACATGGATGCAAAAATCCTCAAGATACTGGCAAACACAATGCAACAAATTATCAAGAAGACTATACACCATGACCAAGCAGGATTCATTCCACGACTAGTTCAACATAGGCAATTCAGTAAATGTAATGCTAACACAGCAAAGGACAAAAGCCACATGATCTTTTAACAGATGCAGAAAAGCATCTGACAAAGACTGATACCCATTCATGATTTAAAAAAAAAAAATCCTACTGAAAATTGAAATAGATGATCTTTATCCCTACCATAGCCATTTACAGCTCAACTTATTATTATAGCCCCACGGTGTATACCTCATTTTTATACTTTTCTTCTGGATGGTTAAGACCTAGATAGAGCAAGACCTATATACCAACACATGTACTTTTTGTTCCTTATGAGGTCAGTGAAGTCCCCTCAGGGTTTATCTTGTAGTCCTGTACCTTATTCTGTAGATCTTTTCTCTCTGTCATCAATGTGGATAAGTCACAGCCAATGCTTGACCAGTTTGCTCTCTGTGACAGCTTAAGAGAAAGTTTTCTCTCCATGTGACTGTCCCCAGGCACACTACAGAAATTCAACCTCTTTCCTCTGTAGCTTCATAATCTCCTTGTGGTAAAAATTTTGTTCTTTGTTCCGCAAAGGACTAATATCTATAATACATGAAGAACTTTAAAAAGGGGGGCCCTCATAATCTAAAATATTGGGTACCTAAAATGAATAGGTATTTCTCAGATGAAGAACTAGAAATGGCAACTACATTTAAAAAAATGTTCAATATCACTGGTCACTCAAGAGATGCAAATTGTAACAGCATAAGATTTCATCTTACCCCAGAAAGAATGATATCAAGATATCAACCAACAACAAATGCTGATGAGGCTGTGGGAAAAATGGAACCCTAATCCACTGTTGGTGGGACTGTAGACTAGTGCAACCATTATAGAAATCAGTGTGGAGATTCTTCAAAAAACTAAAACTAGGGGGCCGGGGAGATGGCTCAAAGGAATAAGCACTTCCCTAGCAAGTGCAAGGGCCTGAGTTCAATCCCCAGTTCTGCAAAAAAAAAAAAAAAAACAAACTAAAACTAGAGGTTTCATGTGATCAAAGGTTCACCTTCTTAGGATCTTCCCAAAAGAATTATAAGCATCATCCCACAGCAGTATGAACAAAGAACTCTGCCATAAAGAAGGATAATTTGGAGACAATTGCAGATAAATGGATGCATCTTGAAACCAAACACTTTTAAGTGAAATAAAAGAAATCAAAAGTGTAAATATTGACCAAAATGTGTAACACATACTGTGAAAGAGAAAAGAAAAATATTCAAATGCAAAAGGGCCAGATACATAGCTCAGTAGCACCAGTGCCTGCCTCACAAGCATAAGGTCCTGAGTTCAATACTTGATACCAAAAGGAAACAAGGGAGGAGGCAGGAAGAAAGGAAGGGACAAGGGAAAAAAAAGACAATAGAAGAAAAAAAAATTTGACTAAGCTTCTGTACATAAGGGGAGGAACAAGCCTTGAAAAGAGAGAGGAGGGAAATGGGAAAAAAACAAAATTAAGATATATCATGTACAGGTACAAATTCCCTATAATAAATATTGTGCCAATAAAATTAATTTTTTAAAAAAAGAAGGCTGACAGAGGCTGGGGAGATGGCTCAGTGGAATAAGCGCTTCTCTGGCAAGCGCAAGGGCCTGAGTTCAATCTTTGGTTCCATTAAAAAAAAAAAAAAGAAGAAGGTTGACAGCAGATATGGCTGTGATTCTGGGCAATTTGTGAGTACTTGTGGCCCTGGGCACCAGTGCCTTGCAATATTCTGTGACTATCTTCAGGAAGGACAGGTTCCACCTAAATGCTGAAGTTTTTAACAATAAAAGTAGTTTTTGTCTTTAAAAAAAAGGCTGAGGAAAAAGGATCTTGAGAGTGCTAAGACAAAACCTAAATAAATAAAGCCTCCACATTAATGCAAAATTACTCTTCATTTCTCTTACCTTTCTTAAAAACCACATCCTACTCTTTGCATATAACGTTGTTTTATATTATTCCTAGTTTCATTTACATATATTTATTAGAATTCTTAAATCCTAGTAGGTATCTAGTCAGAAATAGGAAGCAAAGATTACTTGTCACAAACCAACTTTCCACAGATTAACAAATTTATATATAAATCACTTAACAATTTCTAGAAGCATACACTTAAAAATTTTTCATTTTGATACAAGTCATGTTTCCTAAAAGATCCAGATAGTTTTTCCATAAAATTTAAGAAATCAAAAGTAGATACATTTAGATTTAAAATCAGCAATTAATTTCTAAATGCTTCGTTTTTTGGAAATGATCTACATTTTCAACAAATACCTATCATTTAACACATACTTCAAAATTTCAAGTAAAAAGGTTTTTGGGTTTTTTTTTGTTGTTTTGGTATTGGGTCAATTGAACTCATGAGCTTGTGCATGCCAGGCAGGTACTTACGCCACTGAGCTGTCCCCAGCCCTTAAAAAGAGTTTTGAAAGTGTTTTTAAGTACATATTTTATAGAATATAATTACTAAAAAGTTCACTAATAGGGCTGGTGTGATAGCTTGGCAGTCTAAGCACCTGCCTGGCAAATGCAATGAATGACCCATCAATCCCTGGTACCACATGCCATGTTGACCACCCAAACCGGGTGTGGTGGCATACACCTGTGATCCCAGCACTGGGGAGGCTGAAACAAGAGGATCACTACAAGTCTGAGCAGTGTAGTGAGACCCTGTACCAAATAAATAAAAGATTAAAAAAGAAAAGTTCATTAATAAATTTTTATTCCATGTATATCTACATAACTAAGCTACTTGTGAAAATTTCCTTAGACATTAAATAAAGCCAGCCATCATCTTCATTACCTTTTCCGGTGGCACAAAGGCAAGTATCAAAAAACATTTGTAGGAAAAAAACTCTTAAAAATATATATATAATTCAAGGCAGAATGCATGTTTAGCAGGTATAAGGACCTCAGTTCAGTCCCCAGCATCAAAAAGGAAAGGGAAAAAAAAAAAAAATCACAGAAGCATTTAAAAAGTTAAGGGCCAGGGAGACAGCTCAGAGGCACAGTGCAAGCTGGGCAAGCATAATGTCCTCAGTTCGATTTCCAGTACCAACACAAAAAAAAAAGATGACACACCTTTTTTTTCTTTACCTGCGATACTTAATATGCATCAAGAAACTTACACTACAGTTCTGTAATCTTAAACTATCTAGTAGAGATAACATCTTGACTAGTAAAGTGAAGTAAATGAAATTATACTCTATATGATGTTGCCAATTCTGAAGATGTAACTTATTTTTTCGTTTCGTACTAGGGACTGAATTCAGGACCCTACACTTGCCAGGTAGACACTTATGCCACTGAGCTAGCTTCCCAGCCCTTATGTACCTATTTTTATTAAGCCATCAATTAGACTAAACTTCACAAGATTAATATATTGAAAGCCACTAGAGAAAAGAAGCAGATCACATTCAAAGGAAAACCCATCAGAATTACAGCCGACTTCTCTTCATAAACCATGAAGGCAAGAGCATGGAGCAGAATACTTAAGTCCTCTATGAAAACAAATTCCAGCCCAGACTGCTATACCCTGCAAAACTCTCTTTCAAGTTTGATGGAGAAATGAAATACTTCCATGACAAAGAACTAAAGAATTTCATGATGACAAAGCCAACCTTAAAAAGACTACTGAAAGATGTTCTAGAAAGGGACCAAAATGATCAGAATTCCATCAATGAGAACAGAAGGAACCCACTAAATAGGGCAAACAATTAAACAAAGGACAAAAAGGAGTAAACAACAACAGGTAAATAACATGTCAATCATAAGTCAACACATATCCATTATAACCATCAATGTAAATGGACTCAATTTACCAATTAAGAGAAGTAGACTGGCATAGTGGATTAGGAAACAAAACCCAACAATATGCTGTATACAACAAACACACTTAACTCACAAAGAAATTCATAGGCTGAAAGTCAAAGGATGAAAAACAGTACTTCATGCCCCAGAACCTCAGAAAACTTCAAACCAAGTATAATCAAACAAAATAAAGAAGGCCACTATATACTGGTTAGGGGAAAAGTTCAAGAGGAAGAGGTAACACTCATAAATATGTATGCATCAAACACAGGAGCACCCAACTATATAAGACAAATCTTAATGGACATAAAAAATCTAATATCCAAGACCACAATCTTAACTGGAGACCTTAACACCCCCTTATCCCAAAAAGATAGGTCAACCAGACAAAAAATTAGCAAAGAAGTAGCAGAACTGAACCAGAGCTTGGAACAAATGGACCTGGTGGACATATACAATGTTCCACCCAACCACAGCTGAATACACATTTTTTTTCTAAAATAGACCACATACTTGCTTAAGTACATGCAAGAAAACAAAAATTATCCCATGCATATTATCTGAACACAGAGCAATGAAACTGGAAATAAACAACTTCAATTTGATAAAAGCCATCTATGACAACCCAACAGCTAATATACTTCTAAATGGGGGAAAGACTGAAATCTTTTACTCTCAGAACTGGTACAAGACAAGGATGTCCTCTATCATCCCTCCTATTCAATATAGTTCTGGAATCATTAGCTAAAGCCATAACACAAGAGACAGAAATAAAAGGAATAAGTCTAGGTAAAGAACAAGTTAAATTATCATTATTTGCAAATGACATGAAGAAGCTAGAAGAATTGATACATAAATTCAGTAGCAGGATACATAGTCAATACACAAAAGTCAATAGTGTTTCTCTACACAGATAACAAACACACTGAGAGGGAAATTAGAGAAATAAAACCTTTTACAATAGCACCGCGGAAAATGAAATACCTCGGAATTCATCTAACTAAAGAAGTCAAAGATCCTTTGATGGAAAATTACAGTACTCTGAAAAAAAGAGATCAGAGAGGATTTCAGAAAATGGAAAGATTCCCTGCTGGATAGGAAGAACCAACATTGTGAAGATGGACATACTGCCAAAATTGTTGTACAGATTTAATGCAACCCCTATCAAACTATCACCAACATATCTCCGAGGCCTAGAGAAATCGTGCCTAAAATTTATTTGGAACCAAAAAAGACCTAGAATAGCAAAGGCAATCCTGGCCAACAAAGACAAGACAGGAGGCATTACAATTCCTGACTTGAAATTATACTACAAAGCTACTGTGATAAAATCAGCATGGTATTGGCAATGAAATAGACCTGAGGATCAATGCAATAGATTAGAAGATGCAGAGGCCTCTACGAACACACTCAGCCACTTTATCTTCAACATAGGGACCAGACACACTTACTGGAAGAAAGATAGCCTCTTTAACAAATGGTGCTCGAAAAACTGGTTCTCTACATGCCAAAAGCTAAAACTTGACCCAGGACTATCCCTATGCACTAAGGTAAAATCAAAATGGATTAAAGATCTAAACATTAAAACAGAAACACTCAAATCTCCTGGAAGAGAAAGTAGAAACTTTTAAAAACACAGGGGTAGGCAAAGAGTTCATGAACAAAAATCAAATTGCATGGGTATACTTGAAAGAATTAACAACTGGGACTACCTCTTATTGAGAAATTTTTGCACATCAAAAGAAATTACCAACAAAGTGAAAAGACAACCCACAAATTTCCAAAAAATCTTAACTAATAAGCATTTCAGACAAAGGTCTGCTCTCTAAAATGTGTAAAGAACTAAAAAACATTAGGGCCCCTAAATTTAAAGATCCAATCCGAAATGAGTATCTGAGATGAACACACACTTCTCAGAGGACAAAATTAAAGTGAATAAATATATGAAAAAATGCTCCACATCACTGGCCATCCGTGATATGCCAATTAAAACAACACTGAGATACTATGAAAGAATGGCTATCATAAACAAATCAACCAACAACCAATGTTGGAGAAGTTGTGGGGAAAAGGGAACCCTTCTCCACTGCTGGTGGGAATGTAGACTGATGCAACCATTATGGAAATCAGTGTGGAAACTCCTTAAACAACTAGGACTGGAAATCCCATTCAAGCCAGCTATCTCCCTACTGGGAATTTTCCCGGAGGAACTGAAAACGTCATATCATAGTGATATATGTGTACCTATGTTTATAGCAGCACAATTTGTGAAAGCCAAATTTGGAAACAACCAAAATGCCCAACACCTGAGGAATGGATGAAAAAGATGTGGTATTTTTATACAATGGAGCATTACTCAGCTATAAAGAATGATAAGCTTCAAGCATTTATACTTGATTGTTACACTGTAATTATATTGCTTTCAAATTTTTTCTCTTAAAAATAAAAAATAGAAATAAGTAGATACTTATCAATAGAGAACTAGTTAAATTAATAATAGTAACAAAGATTCTAGGTACTGTGCAATTGCTAAATATAAAGATATTTTATGTACATGCTCTTATTGACAAAGATATCCAAGAAATACTAAGTTGAAAAATCAAGTTGTAAAAAAAAAAAAAAAAAAAAAATAGACTAATCTTATTTCAAAACAGATTTTCCAAGTCACAGAACAGAAAAGCACTTGGGTTAATTTCTGTATTTCTGGGAATTTCACAACTATTTAATTTACTATTTCTAAGACAAGTAGAATAGAACTCACTTTAAAGATTATAAACTGATATCACTTCTAGATAGAAAAATATCACATACAATCATACATACATACATAACCATACAGACCGATGCAAACACAGAATTTATAGCTTTTATTCTAAACCTGGAGCCATGCATCAGTGAAACAGTAATACAAATTATCTTATATCCATTATGTTAAGCAAAATAGCTCTCATCTTTTCTCTACTTTTAGATTTTATTTCTGGGTGCAATCCCCAATACAAAACAAAATTCTCTGATCTCTTTAATTTTCCTTTTTTTTTTTTTTTTTTTTTTTTTTTTTTTTTTTTTTTTTTTTTTTTTTTTTTTTTTTTTTTTTTTTTTTTTTTTTTTTTTTTTTTTTTTTTTTTTTTTTTTTTTTTTTTTTTTTTTTTTTTTTTTTTTTTTTTTTTTTTTTTTTTTTTTTTTGGTATTTTAGGGTGTTCAGGGTCTCACTACTGGGCTGTAGTGATCTACCTGTTTACAGCCTCCCAAGTGCTAGGATTACAGGCACGCACCACCATGGCAGGACTGGGGATCAAACCCCTAGCCCCTATGCCTGCTTGCAGGTGCTTTAATCCACTAGCTATTTGATGGGCCATTATCTCTTTTAATATTTACAGCATCATTATTATATCTCATTCTTCCTAATACTGTTTTATTAGTGCTTTTCCTTTTTTTCTCTTGACATACCTTGTCAGGGTTTTATCTATTTACAAGCCTTAGAGTGGGGGGCTACTAGCTTGAACCTAGGCAAGTACTCACTATTGAGCTATATCCATACCCTTAGTAGTCTTTTAAAAAATTGAATTTTCTGGACTTTTATCTCATTCACTTCTGTTGCCTTTATTTCCTTTTTCCTGTTTTGGTCCAATTAATTCTATTTTGTTAAACCCTTATAACAGGCTTAGCAGGTTGTTTAGCTTTCTTCTTTCTTAATATATTCCTTTAAAGTGATAATTACTCCTCTGAGCACTGTTTTAGATGTTTCCTACAGTATAAACCTTCACTTATGTGTAGTAGTGTTTCACTTCAGCCTTTTTTCTATCCTGAGTGCTGGGATTACAGGCACACGCCATCTCACCTAGCATTCTTCATCTACGTATTTACACAAATTGTGTGTTTGAAAAAAATGAAAAAAATTACCATTTACCATATAATAGCATCCATGGTTTTGCTTCCCATACTTTCAATTACCCAGTCAATGGAATCCAGAAATATATGAAAACATTCTTAAATTTTAAACTGTGTGCCACTTTTGAGTAGAATGACAAAACTTTCTGCTGCAGTGCTCAGAAAAATGAATCATCACTTTATCTAGCATATCCACGTTGTACATATGCTATCCACCGAGTAGTTAGTGACCATCATGATTAACATCTTACTTTTCTCAGTAACATCTCGTTACTGAGACAAAATATCTGACACCCAAAATTAAAGAGAAAAAGGTTTATTTAGTTTAGTCTGTAAATGTTTCAGTCCATAATCAGCTGGCTCTGTCATAGGGTGGCTTGGCAGAGGGGCATCATAAAGGAGAACCAGTTCACAGGAAGCAGAAGACAGCAAAAGCCAGCCAAGTAAAGGAGGGCAAAGACAAGCCTATCTCTGCTCCCTTACATTTTTATCCAGGCTACCAGGTTGAGGGCAGTCCCAAGCCAACCAGTAGAATGATTTAGTAATCACCCAGCTTTCAACCTAGCTTTGCACCATGAATCAACCACACACTCTAGGTTCAGCCACTTCTGAGGGAAAAAAAAAATGAGGCTTTAAGGAGACATCTAGACCTCCAAGCCAAAAAGTTATTAAATCAACTGTTAACACTATCCTTATTACTTGCCAATGGCCCAAAGTACAAGAATAGTGATGTAAGGGAGGCACCAGGACATAAAACAGCGTACATTAACTCTAGTATTATAAATCAACATCTTACAGGAAAAGACATAGGTTTCAGTACTGTCCCCATCTGCTGGGGGTTTTTAAAACACTCTGCCGGTGGTATAGTTCAGCGGACTAAGAACTTGCTTAGGTAACCCTTGATTAGGGTTCGATCCCTGGTTCCACATGGTGTGCTGGCCCCACCTTCGGGTGCGCTAAGCCAGTGGCAATGGAGTCCAGGCGTGGTGCCGTGCGACTATAATCCCAGCACTAGGGAGGCAGAAATAGAAGGATCACTATGAATGTGGGCTTCATAGTGAAACCCTGAACAACAACAAAAAAATCTTAAAAGAAAAAAAACATACTCTTAGATAAAGGAAAGCTACTATATTGAGAAAGAGATGGTCGAGATTTTCTTTTGCCCTGATATGTAATCTTATGGAAGCTGAAGAAACATGTAGGGGCTACTTGTGTATTTACAATGCCCATCTCAGTGTAGAGAAAACACTGGCTATGTGGATTCTATTTTCTTCTTTGTCACCTTCCAGTGGCTGACTTTGGGGATGGGGGAATGTCTCAATCTCTTAAGAGCCCCAATGGAGGATAGGAGACCTAAAATTCAAGTGAATACAAGACTAGAATTGGAAAGGAAATATCTGAGGGAGGTGGATGGAAGATGTAAGAGACAGGGATTTGCAAGGGGATAAAGCAAAGGATTCACAGGAACAAAAGGGAAGATGTAAGATAAAAACTTAAGACAGAATGGCCACACCTATAAGCCCAGCTACTTAGGAGACCCTCGGGTATCACAAGTATAACCCCAACCTGGGCAAAGACCCATCTCCAGAAAAAATAAAAGACTGGGGTATATCTCCGTGGTAGAACACTTGCCTAGCATGAATGCGGTCCCAGCACAAGAGAAAAAAAGTACAAAGAGGCAACAACAGAAAGAGGAGAGGAGAGAGACCTGAGATATTTTAAATTTCCCACAGAGGTAAATCAAGTTCTATGAAGGAGCAGACAAAAGCTAGCAGAGCAGCCAGGCATGGCAGCTCATGCCCACAATCCCAGCACTTTGGAGGCTGAGGTGAGATGATTGCTATGATTTTAAGGCCAGCCTGGGTTACTTAGTGAGTTCAAGACCAGCCTGGACTATAGAGCAAGACCCTGACTCAAAAAAAAAAGTTATGTGAATATACAGTCACCAGAAGTTCCAATAGGAGTAACAGAACCTAAGAGAGTGAACAGAGAAGACTCACAGGGTACCAGGAATTATGGTCCAGCACAGGGAGTCAAAGAATAATCCCCACTTAGGAAGGCAGGCCAGTGATAATCCTTCCACCTAGGAGGTAACTCTCAACAGAACCCTGGTACTCTATCCTAACTTCAGAAAGTATAGTCAGAATCTTAGGAATTAAAGTCTCTCCTGATTAGCTTCAATGGACATTGGTCTGGAGCAGTGGTTCACTGGTCTGACTCGATAACATTGGATCCTCCATCAATCGATCAGGACTGAAGACAAAGGCTTTAAAGGTGTACACTCAGGTTCCTGGGTAAGAGGTCTGGGGGTCCGATGATGAACCTGATTCAATCTGAGCCACAAGAACCTAACTGTTCAAGAAAAATTATTCAAAGACATGGTAAGGCAGACTTGACTCAAGACCATCTCATTCAGTATAGAAACCACTGCAATGGAATTCTGCAATGGGGAAGAGAAATTGGGCTAAAATCCAAATACAGAATGGGCAAGTGGAAATTTACAGCTGCAGAGTAGATGGGTATCAATGGATGGAAAAGTACTACTAGGGATTCTGACTAAATCATCCTAAGTGGATTCTTGATGAAGACCACGATGCTCGGACATCACTAGGTAAATGATCTCAACCTAAGAACCTGAAAAGAGAAACACAACTATATACTGAAGGTGCCCAAACAGCCATGTGAAAGTTCTTACTAGTTCTTACTAAACTGGTTTAGCAGCTGATAATACTGTTTGTGGAAAGGTAACAGAGGCCCAGGAAGTCATGAGCTTCAGATCTGATCAAGCAAGGAATCCTTGTCTCAATTCCCAAATTACTACATAAGTCACTAAAGATTAAAACTTCAACATTTGCTTTCACTTACTATCTAAATTAACGTAACTGAGTTCTTACAACAATTAAAATTTTCTTGTTGGCCCTCAGATTATCACTACCAAAAAAATAAATAAATGCAGAACCAACTGGTTCCGCCAAAAAAAAAATGAACCAATTTGCAATAAATTATGTCCTTATACATTAACTAAGGCTACAAGAAATACCACAAAATATTTCAAGAGACCTCCTTGTGCCACAGAAAAAGTATTTTAAAAATCTGACAGGCAAGGCAGGAGGACTGCTGCAAGTTCAAGGCTAGCCTAGGCTATAAAATGAGATTAAGGCCAGCCTGAACTATATAATGAAGTTCTATTTCAAAACACTCTCCTCCCCCCCCTCACCCGCGGCAGAAGGCTGGAATGCAATGTAGCTCAGCTATGGAGTGCTTGCCTAGCATGCATGTAGCCAAGTATAGTACCATAAAACAAACTAGCAGAAAATAACTACTAATGACTTTTATAGCATTTTAATTTTTGTTAGTATCATTCAATTTTTATTGTGTGCCAAGCTCTGTGCTCAGCATTTTCTGAAACACCCTCAAGTTTCCAAGTGGATTTAAGAAAAACAAGAGAAAAAACCCCAAACTAAACCAAAATATCTAATTCTTCATGGCCTACCTGGCTTCACAATGTGATGCCTGCCTAGCTGACTGCATTTTACCTCGTCCCATCCTTCACCCCACAGTTACATGGTTTGCCACTTCATCTCATTAAGGTATTTATTAAAAGACTGTATTCTCAGAAGAGTCTCTTCTCACTACTTTATCTAAAATTGTAATCCCTGTCATTCTCCACACCTCTGAGCTGGTTTTTCTTTAGACAATATTACTTGATAAGATATCCTGTATCTGCTTATCATCCATCTTCCTTAGAACTTATTGTAATATGCTACAAGAACAGAGCCTTTGTCTTGTTTATTCTTGTGTTTTTAGCATGCAGAACAGTATCTCCAACAATAAGACAATAAATATTTCAATAAACAAATTATTTTATTCTTACCTTCACATAACCCTGAAGGAGATGTTATTCTCATTTTGAGAGAAAATACTGAGTCCCAGGCTAAACAATTTTCCCACTGTCACAAATTGTAAGGAAGAAAGCAAGGACCTGAACCTATGAGTTTATTTTTTTTATTTTTTGTCTTTTTGAGGCAGGGTCTCACTATGCAGTTCAGGCTGGCCTTAAGCTCACTTTGTAGCTCAGGCTGGTCTCGAACTCACAACAATCCTCCTGCCTCAGCCTCCCGAGTGCTGGGATTACAGGCCTGCACCACCACACCCGGCTCCTATGCGTTTAAAATCTAACATATTTCCAGCACATCTTAAGATTATCTGTGGTAAAAAAGCTTTTAACATTTCTAACCTAATGTAGATCACTGGTTTTCAAAAATGATGAGAAAATGTCACAGTAATGTTAAAAACCATCAAAGAAAAAAAAAAAATGGGGGGAGGGGTAGGAGCACCAGGAATTGAGCCGAGGGCCTTGCACTTGCCAAACAGGCACTTATGCTTCTACACTATCACCCCAGCACCAAATCATCATGTTTTAAAAAGTAGGAAATTATGTATTTTTGTCAGGTATAGTGGCATATGCCTTTAAGCTCAGTACTCCAGGAGACTAAAAAACAGGAGGATCTCCAAACTTGAGGCCAGCCTGAATAACTTAAGAGGCTTAGCAAGACCCTATTTCAAAAATGAAAAACAAAACCAAAATAATAGGTCAGGATATAACTCAGAGGAAAGAACATGAGTTCAATGCCCATCACCACAAAAGATACCTTTGTACTATTACAACTACAATTTAGCAGTTTGAACAGATTAGAGGCATTCTCTTTTATACTTATACTGAAAGTTCTACACCAACTCACAATTGAAAGAACAAAAATCACAGATATACACCTAAACCTTAACTCATCCACAGGGTACACATTCCTGATAGTCCAACAATGACAAACCCTCCAGAGCTTTCCATGATACCATAGGTTTCCTGCCCATGATGGTCCAGAAAGCAGGGGGGAGAGGATATTACAGGGCATACATGTAAAGCACAGGCAGCAGTGCTGAGGCTTCTTGATTATGTGCACTGGTACTACGCTTTCCACATTAGGGTTTTGTTTGTTTTTTTTTTAATTTCAGTCAGCCACTAATATAACTGAGGTATCAAGTTTTATCTTTTTCTGCCTGATTTATACCCCTTTAGGAACATCAAGGTCACCTTCATCACCATGTAAGCACAAAAGCACACACAATGATCTGATATTTTAAAAAAAGGAAGTTACTTACAGTTCTTTCAAGTGAGTCTGAGAAAAAGCATTTTCTTGGATAGACATTATAGCATTGTTGTTCAAATCTCTGAAATAAAGAGAAATGAAATATTACCAGTTGCCATTTCTCCAATTAAGTTATATAAACACTGTGTCTTCTATGCTTGTAACAACCTCTGCTAATATCAAGCATTATTTGCATAGTGAAAAATGTATGTATAATACTTACAGATGCTCAAGGGATTCAAGACCAATGAATGCTTTCTTTGTAATTGACTTAATCTGGTTTCCTTGCAAGATTCTGAAATAAAAATGAATTCATTAAAGTCTTACCTATAAAAGGAGAAAATAAGCTTAATGTGCCTTTTGCGTACTTGTATCATTTTTATTGGGGCACAACTGATTTTTTTTAGAATTGTACATATTTAATGTGTACAGTTTGACATGAACATTCATTTTTAAGAATGCTTTAAACTTAATAACTGGGGGATATAGCTCAGCAGCATAAATGCCTGCCTGACAAGCACAAGGTCCCAAGAACAATCCCAGACACCCCCAAACAAAAAAAATTTTTTTAATAAACTTAAGAACTTACATTACTAATCAACATAAAGAATGGCATGAAGGCTTCTATTACAACATTGGAGCTCAATGAAGTAACTCTGCACAACCTGCCTGACCACCTATTAAACTGATAGTTTTTTCTATGCTAAACTGATTAAAGGTACTTCACTAACAGCAAACCATTTGATAACAAAACAAAGCTCCTTCCTTGAGACGGGTCAAAAGACTCAAATTGTCTGGCTATATCAAATAAACATGACCTTATCACATTTAGAATTGGTCCTTGAAAATATCCCTCTGTAGACATATACAAATATTATGAATACACACAATTTAGTGAGACTTGTGAGTCCAGTAAAAGCTTCACTAGCATCTTCTATGGCCCATGAAATTTCATTGTTTCGTAAGTCTCTAAAAAAGTGAAAAAAAGGAGGTTATGTCAATCAACATGACCATCATATCACCAGGCAGATCCAGATATGGTAGTGCAAGGTGTAAATGCTAATTCTGATCCTTAAATGACTTATAATGAAGACCCAATTCCACTTTATTTTTTTTTCCCCAATTCCACTTTTTAAAAAAAATTTGAAAAAAGTAATTTTTAAAAACTCTTGTGATAAACATGAAAAAAATGCTTCTCATAAAATAAGAATTAAACTGGCCTTAATAAAGCAAGCAACCTGCTAGGAACATCAATCTTCCCAGTTAACAGCATTTAATTGCTTTAGCATATTAAGAATTACAGACAAGTCCCTTTAGAAAAACGAAGAGTTTCAAGAGATAGGAGATAAGGATTACGATCTGATTTCAAACTAATGGGGTTTCAGGCTAGCCAAGCTTCCCCTGGGCCCTTAAAATGGCTGACAAAGAGTAATATCAATACAGAGCTTCACAGCTCAAAAGCAATTAAATAAGCCTCCAGGGAAGCAAGAATGATATACCCATGTGTTACAGTAGTTACTGTATCTTCTTTAAAAGGGAAAGTATGGATCATTTAAAATCCACTGTTCCATTCTCAGAGGAAATGCAATTGTACCACATCATATACTAACGGAAGAAATACAAGTTAAAAATATTTAATCATTTTTACTTCCTTAAGCCATCTAACAGGAAAACACAAAGCTTTCTTCTTGTGGACTGCTAGACTACATTGGAATATTTTGCTGATGCACCTACAATATCTGGATGGTAATGGAATCCCCATCTCTGACAAAACTGAACAAAAAACAGATATACATGAAACACTATTTTGTATCTGCATATACAAATAGGACAAAAAAGCTACTTTCTCTTAATTCAATGCGAAGAAAGATTTGTACTAATAGTGTTTGGATAGGATATCATGTCTGTATCTTGTGCTATGAATGACTACTACAAAGACAACAATATGCAATGTATTACTTGTAACTCTCCTACCAACCTGTTTTGAAACTGTCTCGTTGCACTTTTTTTCTCAATAAAATTAATAAAAACTTAAAAAAAAAAGCTTTCTTCTTTGTAAAACATACATAAAGTTGTGTCAGTAACAGCAAGGAGGCAGGAAATCCCTTTTCTTGCTGAGCCATCTAGACTTGAAGTGAAGCTAACAGTTTATTTTCCTAAGGAATAACCATTGTGGTAGCCTTGCCACCACAACTGGATAAAATAAAAAATTTTAAAAGGGCTGGGAAAGAAGGCCCTCCTCCACTGCAGAACAGAAACCAAGTGAGTAAAAGATGTATCTATTTGCAAGAGTACTGGGCTAACCCTGGAGTTTTTCAGATCTGATCCTAATTTTGCCTTTCTTCTGTGGCATTAAATTGCTTCCTCAATTACTTTCCTAAACTTTAATCTCAAAGGTAATAATCAGTTAATAATCAGTTATACTGATTATTTTTTCAAAACCTGTTTGCCATCCCTTCAACTGTCAAAGGCTGCAGATAATTCTGATATAGTTTCTAAGTTTGTACTGATCTAGTTTCACAGGAGGATACAGAAACATTAACAGGATTGCTTTTTAATTTTTCAAGGCCAAATTAAGAAAAGATAAAAGGAAAATCAAAATACAAATTTACGGGCCGAGGAGATAGCTCAGTAAAATCAGCACTTGCAGCCGGGCGTGGTGGCGCATGCCTGTAATCCCAGCACTGGGGAGGCTGAGGCAGGAGGATTGTTGTGAGTTCGAGACCAGCCTGAGCTACAAAGTGAGCTTAAGGCTAGCTTGAATTGCATAGTGAGACCCTGTCTCAAAAAGACAAAAAAAAAAAAAAAAATCAGCGCTTGCCTGGCAAGCACAAGGACCTGAGTTTAATCCCCGGTTCTGCCAAAAAAATAAAAATAAATAAATATACACTTAAGTGTGTACATATACACAAAATTACCATATTTCCTTCTCACTGGTTGGGTACTAAAGTTGGGAGATTCTTTTTTCTGAAGCCATTTATCAATTATGAACCTGATGACAACCAACTTCTTTACTAAGGAACAATTAAGAATCTATAAAAGGCTGGGGACATGGCTCAGTGGAATAAGCACTTGCCTGGCAAGTACAAGGGCCTGAGTTCAATCCCTGGTTCCAAACAAAAAAAAAAAAAAAAAGAAAATATCTATAAATTTAGCTAGGCATGGCAGTACACTTCCATAACTCCAACATTCTGTGTATGCCGCAGCAAGAGAAAGACAAGTTTGTATCCCATCCAAGTGACTTAACAAGATCCTGTCCCAACATTTTAAAAAAGAATTTTTTTTTAGGGTCTTACTATGTAGTTCAGGCTGGTCTTGAACTTATGGGGATCTTACTACCTCAGTTTCCCAAGTACAAGGATTACAAGTGTATGCCACCATGACTGGATTAAATAAAAACTTTTAAAAGGGCAGGGAAAGTAGTTCAATAAGAAGGCCTTGAGTTTAATCTCTAATATTACAAAACTAAATCTACAAAAAGGTTCAAGTCAACAACTTCTGACATTGCCAGTCTTAAGGAAAACCCACTTCTATTATGGACTACTGGACTATATTGGAATATTTTGCTGTATTCACGCACCTACAATATTTAAATGATAATTCCATTGTCATCTAAATATTCCTTCTCTGACAAAACTAAACAAAAAAAGGGGATACAAAGGAAGGACTATTCTGTATATGTATATTCAAAATAGGATAACTATACAGCTACATTCTCTTAGTTCAATGAATAGAAAGATTTGTTCTAATAGTGTTTGTGGACAGGATATCATGTCTGCATCTTGTACAATGAATAACCACTAAGACAACAATATACAATGTATTAATTATTGAAACTATCCTTCTAATCAGTTTTGAAACTCTCATTTCTATTTGTTTCTCAACAAACTTAATTAAAAATAGATAAATATATCTATAAATTCTATTAACTATTCCTTTTTCCCCCCTCTTATTCTGCTCCATATTTGGGATTACTAGTACTACTTTTTAAAACCTCTTCATTCAATAAATCTATATTCCATGACAGGCAAAACATTAACCCACAAAACCACATGATTTTAACAGTTAAAATTGCCTTTGATAATCATTTACCTAACAACTAGTGAAGAAACAAAATGATCAAGGAGAGCTAAATAATTTTATCTGATGCATAAAATACACCTTAACTTTTGTATCAAATAGTCTTGGATTCCAAACCTGATCCAAACATTTACAAACTACATGCCTTTAAGGAGTTATTTTAATCTCTTAAACCTCAGCTTCCTAGTAAGGAAAAAAAGTAGTACCATCCTACTACTTGAAAGCACCCAGCATAATAATAAACATCAGTTTCTGCTGTCCAAAGTCATTTAGCAAATTAGTCCTAGGGCTGGGGAGATGGCTCAATGGAATTAAGCGCTTCCCTAGCAAGTGGAAGGGCTTGAGTTCAATCCCTAGTTCTGCCAAAAACAAAACAAAACAAAAAGAAAAGCAAACTAGTCCTAGTGAACAGAGCTGCTCCCACTACATATCCTGTACCCCTTTGAATGATAATAGTTCTGGTGCACTGTCAAAATCAGAGAATAAAAAACTTACTGCATTCTTGACACTAGCAGCTCTATCTTATACCACAACAAAATAAGACAGGCCTTAATGTTTATGTGGTTAAATGATAATTAAAATACAAAATGAGTAATCCCAGTACTCAAAAGCTGAGTTCAAGATCAGCCTATGCTATATACCAAGAGCTGATCTCAAAAAACAAAAACCAAACAAAATAAGAGTCTGGGCACAATGGCACATGCCTGTAATCCCACCACTGGGGAGGCTGAAAACAGGAAGAGCACTACAAGCCCAAGCTGCGTAGTGAGACCCTGTAACAAACGCATAAAATGCCGGGCATGGTGGCGCAGGCCTGTAATCCCAGCACTTGCGAGGGCTGAGGATTGTTGTGAGTTCAAGACCAGCCTGAGTTACAAAGCAAGCTTAAGGCCAGCCTGAACTGCATAGTGAGACCCTGTCTCAAAAAGACCAAAAAAAAACAAATGCATAAAATGGAAAAAATTAAAAAGGAATAAAACCCCTGAAATGCCTACAAGAGGCATAAGATTTATTCCTTTTTGCAGAACCAGGGATTGAACTCGAGCCCTTGTGCTTGCCAGGGAAGAGCTTATTCCACTGAGCCATCTCCCTAGCCCCATAAGATTTATTTCTGGAATATTAATGAATCAAACCATCTCACCCTGAGGTCAAGGCAGAAGAACCAGAGTACTACCATAACAGATTTACAGACTGGAGCTGGGCTGTAACTCAGTGGTAGTACACTTGCCTCGTATGTGCAAGGTCCTGGGCTCAATCACAAGCAGAGCAAGAAAAAAAAGAAGACTGATTATTTGTTTTACTATTAAGTTCCTTTTTTCAAATTTTACTTATTTAATTTTTTGTGCCTGGCTCAGCCCACCCTGGGGACAGGACTGGCACAGCATGTGGTACCAGGGATCACACTGTGTTCCCTGAACTTTAGACTGCACTTTAGACCGCTGAGCTATCTTGCCAGCCCCACTTCCTTTTATTTTAATTTTTAAAAAAGGAAAAAAATGGATGTACTTACAGTGTCTGAAGATTAGAAAGAAACCTAAATACACCATCAGCAATGTGTGTGACTCTGTTGTCCCCTAAATTCAATCTCTCCAATAAACTGAGGCCCACAAAGGCAGATTCATCCAGGCGGGTCAGCTGATTATAGGACAAATCTCTAAACAGGAAATATGGAAGGTAAAGACTCATTATATTTTAGATCAACTTAAATATTTATTGTATTTACATGATTTAAGTTAAAGCTTCTAACAAACTTCTAGGAAGGACAACATCTCATGACTAGCCATGGGATAATTTATTCCAATTCAGCCTCCAATGAAACACCATGCAGCACTTACAGTTCAGAGAGTCTTTGGCAGAACTCCCACGCATCAGGGCTGATTTTCTCAATAGCATTCTGGCTCACATACAGCTGCTGTAACATTCGCAAGCCATATAACCACCCCTTGTTCACTCGCGTAAGGTTATTGTGTTCTAGTTCTCTGTAGAATTAAAGAATGAGATGAAAAAATATTTCAAAATGAGGTATTTCAATACCAAACAGTTTAAAGTCTTTATTAAATCTTTCTCAAAGAACCACATACCTTTTTGCTCAACCAAAACAATCCATTTTAGTTGATAAATATTTAATTCTTAACATTTGGCACTGGAAGATGACTATCTAAAACATAAGCCCTACCACACCAACACATCAAGTGATCTAACAGTCCTGGATAAATCCTGGTAATTCTCATCTGAAAAGTTTATGTGAATGATAATACAAATACCAGGTAACTAACAGAAATTAAAAGATACATATGAAAGCTGAGAACATAATTCAGAGGCAGAGTGGGTAGTACAAGACCAAGTTCAATCTCCGGCCACCCCCACAAAAGCTTCATGAATGGAGAAAAAATTAATGTACCTCTGTAAAACTAAGCAGCTATCCCATTCATCTGGTATTGAAAAGTTCCAGACACACTTAGAAGACTGAGGCAGGAAAAATCTTTGTGAATTTGAGGCCAGCCTGGGCCACAAAGTGAGTTTTAAGGCCAGCCTGAACTGCATGTAACACTGTGACTCAAAAAGACCCCCTGCCAAAAAAAGTTCTGGACAGATTTCTTTACTAGTAATCCCACTTTAGTTCTGTTATGGTTGTGATACAGAATGCCCCCTGAAAGACCCACGTGTTTGGGAGGTAATTGGATTATGGGGGGCTATACTCACTAGGATTAATCCACTGACGGATGAAAGCTAAATGTGCAATTACAGGAGGTGGGCCTGATCAGCAATTAGGAGGTGACGGGGTCAGATGGGGTGGGTCACTAGAGGTGTGACCTTGAAGTGTACCTCCCTCCCTTCTTATTTATCATCCATCTACCCATCCATTTACGGCCCCCATCCCCACACCCCCCAGGCTTTCTGGCTCCCAGGTGAGCCAGCAGCTTTCCTGCCTTGGAACCAGAAGACTGTGGAACAGAATCCTCTAAAAACCCTGAATCTGTCCCAGCGAAGAGAAAGGCAAGAATACTAGTACTTACAGTTCTTCCATGTTATTCAAGCCAAAAAATGCTCCATCTTTAAGTTTGCTAATTCCATTCCGCTGCATTTTCAAAGATCTTAAGGAGTCAAGCCCTTGGAATGTAAGGCCCTCCACAATTTTAATTCTGTTTCTTTTAAGTTCCCTTAAACAAAAAGTGTTACAATCAGAAAACTGACGTGCTTAAATGGTCTAACAATAATTTAGAAAGAAAAATAACCACATTCTGGGAGAAGCTATTTTCTTATAATCTATCTGTTTAGTTACTCACAAGAATTGGAGGTGAGGCAGCTTGAAGATCTTAGGTGGAATCATACTAATCCTGTTCCGATTTAACTTTACCACTAGTAAGGAACTCGATAAATTATCAAAGCAACCAGCTTCCAAAGTAGTTATCCTATTATTACTCAAATTCCTAAGATAAGCAAGATAACAAAAACAATTAATAAAATAAAAATTCTACCAAAGTCTGTTACTGAGTCCCAGCTTGATATTTAACTACATGTAACTATAAATCATTTAACTGCTTCCTTTCTTCATCTAAAAAATTAGTTATGATAGGACTGAAGCATACTTCAATAGGAAAGTGCTTTAAACACCCTAAAATGAAATCCAAACATGTACCAGAAATTCCTATAATGTACTCTTTCTTTTGAGGACAAGGTGGTCATAACAATCCCAAAAACCCAACTCCAGATTTGCTTCCCATGTGCATTCAAAAATCACAATAAATACACACATGTGGGGTCACAGGGGCTATAATGAATGATAAATATATACTTTAAATATAAATCTAATTTAAACTTTACTTACAGGTATTTAAGCTGCATTCGAGGAAATGAAGATGTCTTAATTTCTGATATTATATTAGAGCTGAGGTCTAAATTCTCAAGAGCAGGATAAAACTGGAATGCCTCTGCATTTATTTCTGGAATTAAATTATGGACTCTACAAAACAAAGATTATATTGAAGTAATTGCCAGTAAGCTACACCTAGCCACAAGAATGCTAAATAATCAGGATCAACAACAATACAGATGCTTTAAAAAAAAAAAAAAAAGAAAGAAAAAAGCTACATAGTATTCTTTTTTTTTGTCTTTTTTGAGACAGGGTCTCACTGTGCAGTTCAGGCTGGCCTTAAGCTCACTTTGTAGCTCAGGCTGGTCTCGAACGCACAACAATCCTCCTGCCTCAGCCTCCCTAGTGCTGGGATTACAGGCATGCGCCACCACACCCGGCTTTTTTTTTTTTTTATGTATTTAGTATAGGGTCTACAGGGTCTCACTACACAGCTCAGACTCCTACTGAGTTTCAGCCTGCCAAGTGCTGGGATTATAGGAGTGTGCCACCACACCCAGTCTCAATGGCTGTCTCATCCTGCCCCAGGGTGGAATGGCACTGGTATGCTGGGATGGAACACCGGTCCCTGCATTCCGCTGAACTACCTGGGCAGCCTGCACCACAGTATTCTTTCTTTTTTTAAAATTTATTTATTTAATATAGGGTCTTGCTACACAGCTCAGACTTGTAGTGATCCTCCTGTCTTAGCCTCCCCAGTGCTGGGATTACAGGCTTCCACCCATCATGCCCAATTCTGGAACCAGTACATGTACTGGGGATCAAACTGAAGATCTTGTGCTTGCCAGGTAGGCACTTAAGACTGCTAAGCTATATCTTCAATCCCTACATAACATTCTTAATTTAAGTAAAAGATGTGAAATCTCAGTTACTTACAATGAAAGTAGCGTAATATTAGATGTTGGTTCTCCAAAATATGGAATTTCTGTTAACTCATTGTAATTCATTTTCCTAGGCCAGAAGAAAAAGATTTAAAACTTTAATAAGGGAAATGCTACCTCTTAAATTCTGGTTTCTAGCTAATATAAATTATTTACAGTAGGTGTTACATTTGAAAAAATCTATTATTTCTAGATTTAACAAATTTTTCATAGATTTTTTTTTTCTTTTGCAGTGCCAGGGATTGAACTCAGAACCTTGCGCTTGCCAGGCAAATGCTTATTCTACTGAGCTATCTCCCCAGCCCCACAGTGCTGATCTACTACTGATATCAATATAAGAAAGGGTAGGAAATATTTTGTACATTAAATAATCATAGCCCCAGAAAAATTTTAGTTCATAAAGGGAATTCATCCACACCTCAATCTCTCCTCCTGAGCCCAACTGTGCATGCATACACGCACACACACTAAAGCTACTCAAAATTGAGGAATGTTGCTTAGGGTTGCTTAGGACCAAAGATGAAAAGTTTGTCCATTCAGAGATCAAACTTATAATTTACATATAACATGACATGTCACATCTATTCCCAGCAGAACTTTCACCAGAATGTCTCAAATAATTGAAGAACAAATCTAATATAATTGTATTTCATTGAGCATTTTTTAAATCACTGAGTAACATCAACAATCTAGACTGCAGATAAGAAACCAAACTATACTATCTCCAAATAGAACCAATCAAAGTTACAAAATCCATGCAGTACAGCTCCAGTGTCACCCAGTGAAGCACCTTTATGCCTTTCTTTAGTGCTACTCATTCACCTAACAAATTTGTCACTTGTTCATTCAGTTCCATGACAAATTAGAAGCATGTACTTGGGTTCTAGGGGAAAGGATGCAGAGACAAGAACATGAACAAATTAGTCCAGTCAACTAAGAATTAAAGAGCCCCAGAAGGTTCTGTGTTTTTAGTAAAAAGCAAACAGGTCTCAAATAACTGTGAAATACCTCAAATAACTGTACCCCTGAGAAAATCACAATGCAGTAATTTGATATTAAGTACCCTCAGCACTCTGGGAGGCTCTGGGAGAATGAGGGAAGGGATGGCAAGTTAGGGAGATTCTGTTTCAAAATAAATATGAAGGACTGGGAATACAGCTCAGTAAAAAGACCTAGGCACAAACTCCAGCTGTATGTTTATACATACATACATCATTTTTGAAAATTCCCTCACAATTCCATATATATATATTTCACTGAAGAGAAAACTTCAGTTAAAAGGAAAATTGACTCACATCAACCACCATATTCTCAAATAATATCCAAAATATTATGTGCAATAAATCTACTTTAGACAAGATGCTTCCATCTTAGATGACACATCACACATTGGAAGAGACTTTTTAGTGGCTGAAAACTTGGCAAAAAGAAACAAAAATACCAAACATATTTACTTGGAAGAAGCAAGCAATATTACCTTTGCACCCTGAGAAGTAGAACAATATTTCTATAGTTTGCTTGAAATAATCTTGCCCAGAGAGTTTATGACAACAAAGCCAAAGACAACAATCAATAACAGCTTAGGTTTTTAAGCAATTTAATTTTTCCTTCAATTTTTTTGAAGAATCCTTGGATTGAATATCCCCAATTCACACTGTTAAATCACTTCAAAGAATTTTTAATTAAATAAATAAAAATAACTTACACTTCCTGTAATGTCTGCGATTCCAAGCTGATGTTCCAGTTAGATAACCGATTATGACTTAAATCCCTAAAGGAGGACAAAATATCATTCTTAGTTTAATGCTGGGAAGTGCACTTAAAAAAAAACAGGACCTGGGGATGTACTTAGTGACAGGGCACTTGTCTAACATACCAGAGATATGGATTCAATCCTAGGCATCACACACAAGAAAAGTGGAGGAAAGGAGAGAAGGAAAAGAGGGAGGAAGCACGAGGAGGGTGAGGGGGTGATTCAGAAGAAGGAAATTAATCTCACCCTAAATTGTATCAATGATGACAACTTTGTGGCTAACTTACTAAGTATCAGATAGTCTTCTATTTGCATTACATATATATTAGCTTTCATATATACTAGCTGGCTAAATACACACAAAAACTATAAGGCACTTTATAATCCTTACTTTCCTATTATGGCAACAGACACAGAGAGAATAATTTGTCAATCCAAAAATGAGGAAGCCACAAACCCTCAAAATGTCAGCCCATTTCTAGCAAGCAGTTTGTAAGGTATAGCAGAGTCCAATGAAGTTAGTCACAAGTTGCAATACTTGAGCAGCCTAAAGTAAAATTTGTACTGATGCTTCCTGGCATCTTTACAAGGACAATGTGGAAACCAACCCACATAGACTCTCTGCTCAAGACATGTGCTATATGTTACAATATGGCTAACAATAGGAACACACCAGAGAAACATTACAGATCAATTTATCTCACTGTGCCACCACAGGCAGTTGACAGATGCATGCAGGTTGAATAATGTCTCCATCACAGCAGAACAATTTGTTCTCAGCTAGACTCATGCCTGCCCATCTGTAAAACCTAACTACTTTCATTTAAGAGTTTAATTTACACCATGACACAATTAAGGCTACATTAAACCACCACTTTTCCACAGTTGTTCTAAAACCTTTTATCAAGATGTATGGGATGAGGCAAAAGTTCAAAGATACTCATGAATGAAATGGTATGTTGGGAAATTTGCTCCACATAAGAATCTTAAATTGGGGCTCAGTGGAATAAGCCCTTCCTTGGTAAGTGCAAGGGCCTGAGTCAAATCCCCAGTTCTGCAAAAAAATAAAATAAAATCTTAAATCGAGTCTGGGAATGCAGCTCAAAGATAAAGTACCTGCCTAGCATACAAAATGTCCTGATCCAATTCCCAGCACTATAAAACACAAAAATACTTTCAAAAGTCTTATATTTAGGGCTAAATGTATAGCTCAATGATAAAGCATACAGATTAAAATTTTTGTGCAAAGCCCTGAATTCAAGCTGAAGCACCAAAAAGGAACCCCTTACATTCCATTATTTGCTCACACTTGCTACTAAACAAATACAGAACTTCATAAAAATGAAAAGCTTTGTTGTTTTATAGCATTTCAACTCTAGCAGAAATTCAATTGTTCTACTTCTGTTCCATAATCTGCTTGAAACTCACGTACAGCAAATGAAGAGCTAATAGCATCTGGGTAGCAGGCTAGCATGAAATGATCAAATTCTTTATTTCATGACTCCTAAAACTTAGCATTTTCCTCTCTTGGAGATTCAGGGCTTTCATCTTAATCATTTTCAATGTAATCATAAATTCTAAGGGGCTGGGGGTATGGCCCAATGGTAGAGCTCTTGCCTTGTACGCACAAGGTCCTGCACTCAATCCCCAGCACCACTAATAGTTAATTCTGAAATTAAGAATTTAAGTTGGCCAGGGATATAGCTAGGTGGCACAGCACCTGCCTGGCAAGTGCAAGGTCCTGAGTTCCATTCCTGATACAAAAATGAAAGAATTTAAGCTGGGCCCAGTGGTACACACTATATTATAAGTAAAATGTTCACAATGCCTTTTTAATCACTACATATTGCTAGCAGTGTAATTCTTGACTGTATTCATTCCCCTACTCAAGGGAAGCTGGGGGAGATGGACTGCAAATTCAAAGCCAGTCTTGGCAATTTAGGGAGCTCCTATCTCAAAATAAAAAAGTAAAAGGGGTATAGTTCAGCAGCACTTGTCCAGCATGAATGGGGTTCCAGGTTCACCTACCAGTACACAAAAAAAGGAGAAGAGGGGAAAAGGGATGGGGGATGGAGCTCTTGAGCAAGAGTGCTTGAGCGAGATATTGACTGGCGTTGGGGCCAGCCTGACGGTGGTCTTGCTTAGCACACATAAGGCCACAGGTCTGATCCCTTGAAGACAGGGGCACACATACTGATAATCATTTTTAAAAGAAATAATTATTAAACAAATCCAAAGCAATAAAATTAAACTCAATTTATACATCATACAAACAACTGCAAAAAGTGAAAACTGTCTAATCTCTACTTGGGGAAAGAATAACTTTCTATCCTTGAAGAAATTATAGGCTATTCACAGGAACACAAAGGATACCTACAGTACTATGGACCTTCTACGTTGATGCTGCCTGGGGTCAGCAAAAAATCTCATCAAAAAACTACATTGTATGAGACTGGAAAACACTAACAATGAACTGAAATCCACTGCCCATATCCCACCCCTACTTTCATTGCCATGAAAGCAGCTGGTGTATATAACATCATAGTAGTTACTAAAATAGCAGATATCTAATTAGAATTTTATGGACTGATCTGACCAACAGGTATTCATACAATGAACAATTAATGAGGCAAGCAGCATGCCTTATTAAGTGCCAGGCTTATTTGTTAATAGCTCTTGTAACCTTTCTCTACTGCTCAGTCACACCAATACTAAAACAAATCAAAATTTGACTCTTCTCACTGGAAATGGATAAACTAAGCTGTCTTTTC
The DNA here is from genome assembly GCA_004027165.1 of Ctenomys sociabilis. NCBI lineage: Eukaryota > Metazoa > Chordata > Mammalia > Rodentia > Ctenomyidae > Ctenomys > Ctenomys sociabilis. The sequence continues at coordinate 30,565 of PVKA01006480.1, forward strand.
TTATTTTTTTTAATAAGCAGTCTCACCATGTTATCCAAGCTGGTCTCAAACTCATGTGTTTAATGATACATATTCTCACTTCAGCCTCCCAAACATCTGGGACTACAGGCATAGCACCATACCCAGCTTAAGTTCCTCTTTAGAAAAAAGTATGTCCATTTCCTGAAACTTAAAGATCCTTACATTAAGAATTTAAACTAGGCATGGTGGTGCACACCTGCAATACCAGCTATTGAGGAGGACGAGGCAGGAGGATAAGTTCAAGTGTAGTCTGGGCAACTCAAAAAAAGGGGCCAGGGATATGGCTCCTGGCAAACACAAGGGCCTGAGTTCAATTCCTCGTTCTGCAAAAAAAAAAAAAAAAAAGTTAAATAAGGGCTAAGGATATATAAAGCTAAGGGAGATTGCCCTGGGTTGTTCAATCCTGAGCATTGGAGATGACAGGATTGGTTAGCTTTTAAAAATTTGTTTCTCATTATTCTTTCCTATCTCCAAACATTAATTCTATTTAGCTTGCATAAACTAATGATAGTTTGTCTTCTGTTATCAGTATTTTTCAAAGTATCTCCCCCTGAAGTATCCCTAAAATGTACTTAACAACTAGCAGTCAATAATCCTTTATTTTCTAATACCACTACTACTTGTATTTATGAATATGATGATTGAAGAGTAAAAGTTCTGGAGGCAGCTTCACCTCAGTGTTGTAAACTCAGCTTCTGCTCGTGCTAATCTATAGGGATGCAGCTATAATAAATGATGAATTATTAAAGTTCTTAGTATCATAAGGAGCCAGAGGTGCCATTAATGCAGTATCCTCGCCATGTGAATTATTTATACAATGTATAGGGCAATCACAACAGCTTGAGGACCAAATCAAGTTCTGTAAGATAGTGCAAAGAGGTCCTGGCTGTGAAGATAAGAGGGGTTTTCCTCCACACAAGCACATGTGCACACTTATGAATCATTAACAATTTGCTTTTTCAAGAATCTATACAGGGCTGGGGAGATAGCTCAGTAGAACAAGTGCGCTTGCCAAGCCTGAGTTCAATCCCCAGTTCTCCAAAAAAAAAAAAAAAAAAGAAGAAGAAGAAGAAGAAGGATCTATATAACAACATAAAAGGCCAAGTGAACAACGAAAGTTCTGATAGAAGGGCTGGCAAGATGGCTCAGTGGATTAAAGTGTCTGCTTAGCAGAGCACAGCAGCTGGGGTTTGATACCCAGTGTGCTGTGCAGGCCCCGGCCCTGGCCCCAGCCCTGGCCTCAGGACGTGCTGAGTTAGCAAATGAGAAGGGGCATGGTGGCACACACCTGTAATCCCAGTGCTTGGAAGGCTGAAAACAGGAGAATCACTACAAGTCCAATCTATGTAGTGAGACCCTATAGACCCTGTCCTAAATACATTTTTTAAAAAGTTGCAGTTGGTAGGAAAATAAGAACATTCATTTCAAGAATAAGAGATATATTTAATTTTTCCATTATCTTTCTTTGGGAGTGTCATGATGGCTGAGTGGTCTAAAGCACTAGACTCAAGCTCAGCTTCCTATTATCTTGGGTTTTATGACTAAAAATACTTTTTAACTGGAGAATACAACAACAAAAAATAATTAACTCCATAAATACATTTAAGAATACATTTTTGCAGCCAGACATGATGGTCCATGTCTGCAATCCCAGCACTCTGGAAGGGTACGGCAGGAGGATCACAAGTTTGAGCTCAGTCTGAACTTGCAACTTAGCAAAATCCTGCTTCCAAATCAAATAAAAAGATTTAGGATATAACTTTGTGTGAACTTGCAACTTAGCAAAATCCTGCTTCCAAATAAAATAAAGAGAGATTTAGGATATAACTTTGTGCAAAAGCCCTAGAATTACCAGGAACAAAAACAAATAAATAAAGTAAAATAATAAATAAAGCAAAAACAACTCTCAACAAAAGTCTTTGTATACCCACTTTAGGACGGTTGGCAAGTCATTTAACCTCTCTAATCAATTTCTTCTATCATAAAATGAGAATAGAAGTACTAACTTTATTAGATTAAAATTAGAAGAATAGAAATAAAATTAAAAAATAAATAAAATTAAAAGAATTAAATATAAAGAAAATTAAAGGAATATAAATAAAATACTTAACACACAATTTGATGTGTAAATATGTTACTTTGTTACTAGATTTAAAGTAGGATTATGGTCCAGGATGATGTCTTTTCTGATTACCTACTGGACATGCAGATATATTCCACTCCCACTATAAAACTTTAATTAACTAAACTACTCTAGTACCTTAATTTATAAAAGTATCAATCTAAATGTTGCTTTTGAATTCTGATTTTATAAGAATGATGTCAATCATGACAGCCTCCCACAGAATTTTATCAACTTACCTGGGTATATACTTATAAGATTTGGTGTTTCAAAATTATCCAGTGATATCACTTCTACAAATCTCTACCTATCTACTCACAGCATTATGAAAAGTTATCAGGAAGTTATGGCACTAATCAAATCATAAAAGAAACCTATGTTTATCAAGATGATATTGGTTAAGTAACTTAAGAAAGTTCCAGGGCCAGCCAAATAGCTAAGCAGATTAGAGCACCTGCAAGCAAGTGCAGGGGCCTGAGGTTCAATTCCCCAGGCCTGCTATAAACAGGCAGATCACTATGAGTCCAATCTAGTAGTGAGACCCTGAACATCCTATAGACCCTTCCCTTTAAAAAAAAAAAAAAAAAAAAAAAAAAAAGTACCATATAATGGAATTCTCTGCAGCTACTGAAAAAGTACATACTTATACAAAATGTATAGTGCAGTGGTGGTGAACCTATCTCATATGTACCACAGCAGGCTGCCTGTTATTATAGAAAGCACTAATAGGTTCACCATCACTGGTATAGTATACATATGCCTTAAAAGCAAAAAGAACAGATAATATGTAAGGCACATACCCAGGAAATAATTAACAGTGGGTTTTCCTTAAGTATGAAAAAAGAACTTAATCCTTTCCATTCTAAATACTTCAAAAACATTTTGATAGGTTACCATAGGAAAGTACTATTTAAAAATAAAAACCATTAAAAAACAAAATCTACCTTTCCAGAATGTTTCAGATTTTAATTGTTACTCTTCTAAGATTACAACTGTTCCTGAGGGCTCAGTGGCAAGGCATTGGCCTAATGTGCCAGGCCTGGAATTCATTCCTAGCACCTCAAAAAAGAAAAATTATTAACAAATCTAAGAAACTCCTAGGCCAGAGGTATGGTAGCTCAGTAGTGAGAACACTTGCCTAGCACGTGTCAGGCTCTGTGATCAACTCCCAGCAACACACAAACACACACCAAAAAAAAAAAAAAAGTGTTTTCCTACAGAATGGTTTGCTTTGCTTTGTTTTATTTTGTTTTGAGACAGGGTTTTGCTATGCAGTTCAGGCTGGTCTTAAACTCACTACGTAGCCCAAGCTGGCCTCAAATTTGCAGAGATCTTCCCTCATAACCTCCCAGAGTGCTGGGATTACAGGTGTGCACCACCACACCCAGCCCAAGAAACATTACACTGTACACTGTTAACCGAATCAGGTCTATTATATCATGAGACAAAGAAACAGAAAAATTTATTAACTACATAACCTCTTATTTTTCTAAACTGATTAAAAAGACAGCAGCTACCGAACAAACTTCCACACAACAGTAGAAAATACAAGTATACTAACATTGTTTTTGGACTGAATTATGAAAGAAAATTCTACTTTCAAAACCAATGTCAGACCTTCAGATTTCAAGTTAACAGAACTGAATTTTGAACAAACATTACACAGCCATGGAATATTATTCCCATACATATTTTTTGGTGACCTGCTCATGCCACCCTGAGGGCAGGGCTGGTACAGGATGTGGTCCTGGGGATTGAACTGTGGTCCTTGTGCTTGCCTAAGCAGGTGCTTTAGACTGCTGAGCTATCTCCCCAGCCCTCCCATACATTTCTAACATCTGTTTTTCCTAATTTAGCCTAACAACCCAGAAATAATTGAATACATAAGAAAATATATTAAAAGCTATGACATTTTCCATCATAATAAGCATTTTCTAACTATCAACTGGATTCACATCTTTTTTATCAGACTATTTATTTTACTTTTATTTATCTGTTGGTTTTCTGAGACAGGCTCTCATTATGGAGTTCACTATGTAGCCCAGACTAGCTTTGAATTCACAGCAATCCTCCTGCTTCCTTCCGCCTTCCAAGTACTGGAATTACAGGTGTGCACCTGGCTGTATCAGATTATAATTGTTAAATTATTATAAAGACTTTTAGAAGTGAGTAGATATGAAAACAAATCATCTCATCACTTAAAGTATTGCTAAAAAGGTTCAACTACAAAACATCAAATGGGTTTTTCTCATTATTAAAGTAAACCATCATTTCTTAATGCCTATGAAATTTAACCTGGAAACAAATCAACTATCTTTTCAAGTAAGCACACTTATGTTGAGGGTTTGCTATGCTCTTCTTGCTTCATGTACAATGACTTTCATTATATAAGCAAACTGTCACAGTGAAATAGATACACAAAAAACAAAACCTGTAAGAGAAATCAAAATTAAAAGCTTTTATTTAGGGCAGCGGTACAGCTCAATGGACTAATGCTTGCTTAGGTAAGTGCAAGGGCCAGGGTTTAATCCTGGCTCCCCATGCCACACTAGCCCTGCCCTCAGGCGTGTTGCACCTGTAATCCCAGCACTACAGAGGCAGAAACTTCAAGTCTGGGCTGTGTAGTGAGACCCTGCACAAAAAATAAATAAATAAGCTTTTATTTTTGCGAGTTTAAGACCAGCCTGGGCTACAAAGCTTAAGGTCAGTGTGAACTTCACAGCCAAGAGCTCAATCTGAACTACATAGCAAGATCGTCTCAAAAAAGAGAGTGAAAGAAAAATAGCTTTTATTTACAATTTATACAAGATTTCATTAATGTTCCATTGTTTATAATTATAGCTTCTTTTTTCCCCCCTTAAGGAAAGGATGAGGAATGGCAAAAGTAGCAGAGGTAGAGAATATTACACACCTTTTTAAAAAATTAGTTTATAACAAGATAAAGCTTACATTAACTCATTTCAGTCTTCTGGTTTTTGTCCCAAACAAGAAATTGATAATTTGGAATGGGTATAATTACTTAAATTGCTTTTACTTTTTCTTTTGTATCATCTAAATATTCTAACATTTTCTGTGAGTGAAATAATGGAGAACAAAATGTATTGAGTCATTTACTTTGGCAGAGAAAATACGACACACAAACGCATTAAAGTATTTTTAAAGAACATTTTTGGTCTGGTAAGCTCTTAACATGATGTGATCTTTTCTCCACTGGTTAAATGCCAGTTTTTCATTAGGCTAGAAGGACCTAAAAAATAGAGTATAAAATGCCACACACCTAAGATGAGGGAAATACATTTTCAAGCATTATGAAGCCAAGTGATTATCTTACTATAAGGTATCTGATTACTTATGTGTTCATTGGGTATGTTTTATACTGAGAAATGCAAATCATTTCCAATGTAAAGAAACATAGTTAGGACACTAATTTGTATCAACATAAATGAGTCCTCCAATGTATAAAGGCATTTTTTAAAAAATTAAAGTATAGATCTCCTAAATTAACATTTGATAAGCAGCAACCTGCATTGTGGTTACAGCTCAAGTGGTAGAGAACACTTTCCATGCATGCACAAGGCCCAGGGCTTGATCCCCAAAACCATGCAACTGCTTTGTTTCAGTAATTCTCACCACTGCTGCACATCAGCATAAGTCTGGGAGGATTTTAAAACACAGGTTAGCATTCTTAACCTAAAATACCAAAATGCTCCAAAATCCAAAACTCTGGAGCCCTGGCATGATACCCCAAGTAAAACTTCCTTCCACATGCCCTCATATGAGTCACAATCAAAACATAGGTACAAACCAGGTGTGGTGGCACCCACGCATAATCTTCAGCACTCTAAGAAGTTGGAGAGGGAGGACAGTATGTTCAGCCCATCCTGAGCAACTTAACTGACTCAGCAAGACCCTGCTTCAAAATATAAAAAAATTAAAAAGGGCTGGTAATTTATCTCAGTGCAAGGACCTGAGTTCAATCTCTAGTACAACAAAACAAAACAAAACAAACACACAAAAAGTACTGTTTAAGAGCTGGTGAGATAGCTCAGCGGACTAAGCGCCAGCTTAGTCCTGTGCAGGGACCCATTCCTGGGACCATGTGTTGCACAGATCCCATCCCCGGAGCACTGAGTCAGCCAATGAGAGCAAGCATGTTGGCTAGTGCCTGTAATCCAGCTCTAGGGTGGCTGAAAACAGGAGGATCACTATGATTCCAAGCTGTGTAGTAAGACCTTGCACCAAATACATAAAAATAAAATAAACTGTTTAAATTATGCTCAAGCAATGTATATAAGGTATAGATGGGAATACAAATGAACTTCATGTTTAGAAGGAAACATCATTTCCAGGCTCTATCATTCCCTATATTTGAGTATTTCAAAATCTGAAAAAAAAATCTGAAACCTGTCTTTTTCTTTTCTTCTTTTGAAATATGGTCTGACTATATAGTTCAGTCTGGCCTGAACTCACTATGTAGCACAGGATGGCCTCGAACTCATACCAAACCTCCTGCTTCAGCCTCCCAAGTGTTGGAAATGCAGGTATATATCACCATGCCTAGCTAAAACATTTCTGATCCTAAGCAATTTGGATAAGGGGTGCTCAACTTGTATTGAGTTTGAAGTCTTATCTCAAACCAATTAAATCAGAATCACTAAAGGATATGGCCCAAGCACTGGGATTTTTAAAAATCTTGCCAAATTCTCAAATGTGCAGCCAGACAAAAAACCACTATACCAGCTCTGAAATCTAAGACAGTACTTGAAGCCTGATTAGCGAAGTATGTTCCACTAAGATTCCTTCAATTTTTCGCCTTTTCTCAGCTTACAGTAAATCTGCCAACAAAGACGTCATTACTTCTTCCTTCTACAAACTGCACCGAATAGTGAAGCAAATGTTTTTGGAGTTTAGAGATGGTTCAGTGGAATAAGCACTTCCCTGGCAAGCATAAGGGTCTGAGCTCGATCCCCGGTTCCGCAAAAAAAAAATAGGCTATCATTTGAAGTTTATAGTACCGCCAAAAACTAGAGTCTCACTGAGGAACAAGAATACCACTAAGTTTTATTTACTAGCAACATGAAATGTCTATAAAATGATTTTTTTGTTTTGTCTTTTGAGACAAGGTCTCAATATGTCATGCAGGCTGGCCTGAAGCTCACAGCAATCCTTCTGCCTAAGCCTCCGGAGTGCTGGGATTACAAGTGTGCACCCCCATACCTGGCTATAAAATAAATTTTTATTTGTGCCACAGAAAGACGGGAGGGAAGAGACAAAAGAAGAAGTACTTTATTTCTATACATTTTTTACTTGACTTTTTTTGTTTGTTTGTTTGTTTGGCGGAACTAGGGATTGAACTCAAGCCCTTGTGCTTGCCAGGGAAGCACTTATTCCACTGAGCCATCTCCCTAGCCCTTTACTTGACTATGAGATAATGAATTATTTTGTAGATGATGTCTTTATAATTTTTTATATTTTCTAAAATATTTAAGTTAATGGTAAGATAAATGCAGCAAGACATACTGGTAGATATTCAGATGAAATTTCTGGGTAGCCAAGAATCTATCTAAACATTTCATTGAAGAGGAGCTGAGGATGTAGCTCAGGGTCAAAGCATCTGTGTTTAGTATGTACAAAGCCTGAGGTTAGATCATCAATATCCAAAATAGT